>WJSG01020353.1:0-15141 GCA_016618145.1 Sanghuangporus lonicericola
CTGACTGGTCCGCTGACCGGTCACCGACCCGTCCAAAATGGGTCGGTCAGTGACCGGTCGGGCTTTCTGACCGCTCGACCTTACCTTGACAACACTGGCAGGCGGTACTTCAGCTTCGGTAGTGTCGGATATCGGTGAAAGACGACATACCCTGTCACGGTTCCAGCTATGACCATATTTATCCTCCGGCTCTTCCGTGTAGACTCGCAGCTTGTCGTCGACTCGTTCCTCGTCCTCCATATCCTCGAGCTTGGCTACCTTGTAATCGCGATCATCGTCCAGTAGGTATTCATCGTCTTCCCTTTCCCGCTTCACTGGAAACGCAGAATCGGCATGCTCATTGTCAACATACTCCAGCTCTGACGGGGCGCGCCTTGGAGGGGAGGGAGAGCGGGCAGGCGCAAGATACGGCAGAGGTACGAAACGGTTCCCAGTCGCGGCGCCAAAGGGAGGTGTGTGAGAAAACTGGTAAGGAGAAACAGTGAAGAGTGGATGGAAGCCGGAGGTGTGAGGATCTGATGGGGGCGGTAGGACGGGAAGAGGCGGAGGGACGGAAAGAGGCGGCGGAGGGAAGTACGAAAACGCCTGCTGTGCAGCTTGCGCAGCGGCTCGTTCGGCTTTCTTTTGAGCCTTAGTCTTCTTCTGCTTCTTCTGCTTCTTCTGCGCCTGCGCCTGTGCCTCAGCCACACGCACGGCCTCACGTTGCTGTTCGTACGCAACGTGGAGATAGGAGTAGAGCGTGTCGTTGAAGCCGACGCGCTCGAGGCCGAGTACATTGACTGTGAGCGACCCCTCTCGATAGAGCGCGAGGATAGCATTGCGTTCCTCTTGCGGCAACTCCCCTGCCGCCGTGACGGACCCCATACGAGTGACCATTTCCTGCAGTCAAAGAGGTCAGAAAGCGTACACGCGAACGCGCCACAGTAAGCGAGTCGAACCGATAGTTACCTCCATTGACA
Source organism: Sanghuangporus lonicericola (assembly GCA_016618145.1). Classification (NCBI taxonomy): domain Eukaryota; kingdom Fungi; phylum Basidiomycota; class Agaricomycetes; order Hymenochaetales; family Hymenochaetaceae; genus Sanghuangporus; species Sanghuangporus lonicericola. The sequence continues at coordinate 960 of WJSG01020353.1, forward strand.
TGCCCATTTTGCTCATGTCTTGCACCTTCAGCCGCCCGGGACCCGTATGACATACGTACGTTCCTGCGTAGTGTACTTCGCGCGCATGGTAATAGAACACCTCGCGTTCCTGCTCGCCACAAGCGTGCCACTGATCCGCACGAGACCAGATGCGCTGAGCATAGGTAGCCGACGGGACGTACATGTAATCCGGGCAGAGTACCAGGCCGAGTTTCTGGGAGTTGTTGGTCCAATGATGATGTTGCCCAATGAAGAGAGGAGGAGCTTTGCTATAGGAAAAATCAGTCTCGAGCACGTCAAAAATCTGCGAGTCACTGACCACGACCTAGAGGCGGGCTACAGACGCGTGAGATGTCAGCCATCACGCCAGATGTTTCATTTGAAGTACCCACCACAGGTAGCGCGGGCAAATCTGCGCTCACGAACACAGCGGAGGCGTTATGAGGAGCCCCTCTCTTAGCACTACTCAGGAGCGGTCGACTCTGCAGCCATTGACGGAATTGATTGAGCTGTAGAATACTTGAGCTACCGTAAACCTGCCTTTGACACACAACAGTGGTATACTCACCCTCTGTGATCCATCCAGCGTATGCGACGTCGGTCCTCGCCGGGCCCCGAGGTGAGTGAGCTTCTGACGCATGCGCATCACGGTGACTGAGGAGGCGAGAGTCGAGGATGAGTTCGGTGGCTCAAAAACCTGCGCCGGTTCGGGGCACACGAGCAGCTCTTCCTGGCGCTCGATGATTTCGGGATTGTACTGCTTCACATGGGCCTCTATTTCGTCTTTCTCTGCCCTGTACGTCTGGATGACAGCCTCCGTGTCACCATTCATCGTCTGGTATTTCTGCAGAAGGGCCTGCAACTGAGCCCTCTCGTTCTGTGAGGCCAAAAGGTCAGCATCCCGCTCGCGTGTCAGCCTCTCGCATTCTTTTCGCAGAGCCGCGATGTCGCCCTTTTTCGTCAAATTCCCCTGAGCGGCGTCGCGCTCGCTCTTCATCGTCTGATAATCTCTGCGAGCAGCATTGCGCTCCCGTTCCAGCGTCTCGCATTCTCGCCGTAGAGCTACGATATGCCTCTTCAGGATGTCGATGTTCTGCAGGCACGAGAGATCAGACGCACATCAGTATGCCTCGCCACGACGGGAACCAGCACTATCAGTTACATCTACGTACGCGCTCATACTCGAGGTCTGCAGCTTTCGCGTCGTCTAGCTCTTCTTTGACATTTGGGACGTTCTAAAACCCTGCCATTAGTCGGCGAGGCGGGACAGGGGGTGTGGCGTGTGGCTTACGCGGAAATCATACCGGCGATGATGGCGATGGCGCAGGATACCGACGTAGTTGGGGCTGTTGGGATCTTCTTCCTCTTTCTTCACGAGGATCGAGCTCTGTATTAGGCTCCGTCAGTCGCGGCTCGGACACGATCCCTAGGACGAGCGCATGATATGTCTGAGGACGGGGTCTCAGCCTCGTGGCAAGTTCCAGTACCCGCCTCCGCCATGCACAGACAATTACCAGATATTCGACCACTATGCGCGCATGCCTGCATCGTCTGATGAGCAGGCAATGGTACCCACACTGACATAAAGCCGTGGCGAGTCCGGGGCCGGTGGTAATATTGAGCTGCTTGACCCCTCGAATTGCATTCTGCTGCAATGACGTGTTATCATCAAAACGTACACTTTCATAGAATGATTCGGTTGTTCCGATGAGCCGCACCTTATGGTATGTTGGAGGTCAGCGATGGGAAGAGGACAAGAGACCTTCAAGTTCCGAACTGAGCGATACCGCCTTTTCGGCGCTCACTTAGCACAGGCTGTGGGACGCGCCCGCGCCGAGTACCAGATGATGAACGCGACTCGGATGGTAGCAAGACGACTCCGCAGATGAGCTGGACAATTGCGCTTGTCGCAAAAGATACTATAAGTAGTATAAGCAGATTGTTGTGAGTGTCTTTATCACTACCGCAGCGCTCGGTACGGTAGTACTTGGGCCAGTACTTTTGTTTCACTGCATTTCTCGCGTCCACATGGAAACCCAGACACAACAACGCTCTCCTCTTGATACCGTACGTGGCAGTTATAAGAGAGCCGTTATGGCCGGCTTGTCCCCCGCCTACCCCGATACGGACCCTTCTGCGGCGTTTTACTCTCTCCCCGCCCTCATATCGCCAACTGCACACTTCCGAGACACACGTCACAGCACTATACCCTCCTATTACAATGAAAGCGTACACGGACCCCCAATCATCTCCCCTGCGAGTCGGAACAGCCCTTGACGGTGGCGGCGAGCAGCGGCTGAAGGGACTGACGACCTCGGCGGTGGCGAGTCACAAGTATGATGACTCACTTGAGCCAGACTACTGTCCGTTGTATACGGAGTCCCCGATAGATACGAGCTGCGGGACTACATGGGCCCAGGACCCACATATCCGGCATCTTCACCTTCCTTCCGCTACCGCACCCTTGCCGTTCGGACTTGGGAGGTCACAACGGGCTAGGATTGGCGAAGGAAGGGCAAGAACGGCTGGATACCCTCCCGAGGTGTTGGATCTCCAAGAGCGGGACCTCGATGTCGATGCCGACGGTCGCGGGGAGGAGGGACGAGTGCAGGATACTGGTGCAACTACGGACGATAACGACTCTCCCATGCACGAGGCCGAGTGGCGAGCCAAACGGACCCCTGAAGAGCCCCGAGACGTGGGCAAGATGGACGGCGTGGTCGACCGAGATGTGGACAGGTGAATGAGTTCTTTCGTCACCGCGTGCTGGGGCATCGCTAATTGCAGGATTTCATAGGATGTACACGATTTGTCTAGACGAATGACCGTGATTAGGGCTGGGCAGCTCCGCCATGGCATACCGCCGTTCCTGTCTCCATGCCGGGTGTACAAGCCTCTGCGGAGACTCACTCAGTGGCGGAAGGGAAGGAAGCTTTGTACTACATAGAACATACACGTACCTTGGCTCGCTGCGACTGTGTCATTGAGATCGGGCTCCTGTAAGCTATCGACAGTGAGTACGAGAGCATGCGAGGACAGTCAGTAGTTACGAGCCACTGCTCGTCGTACCTGTACTTCGACAATTCAGTGAGAACGTGTCGCTCCATGCAGACGCAGGACTCGAGGCACGACTCACGCTCGAGGACAATAGCAACACTCGCCACACCCTTCGCCTCTCATCATCTTGCAAAGCTGTATGCGCGTGCGCCGCCAAGGGCCGACCAATGTGCTATTGTATCGGAATTCTTGTCCTTCGGAATGATTCCTTCGCGGGTGACGACAAGTCAGTAAGTGAACCACAGAGGGTGATATAAAGTGAACACACCTCCTACGCAGACTACTCATTCATCTCCTAGCTCTCGAAAACTACTCACTCCCCTTCTTACACCCTGTACTACCCACTCGAACATGCAGAACGGTAGACCGAGGGCCTTATCAGAACCTATCCGGGGTACATTACACTCTTCGCCACCATCGTCGCAGGACATACTGCCAAGTGCCGGGACATTTCGGAGCCCGAGTCGTTCTCGTTCATCCTCAGTGTCCTCAAAGTCAATGCTGGATACTATCCCCGAGGACCAGCCCTCGTACACAAAGCAGATAGCGCAGGCAGATGCGGAGAGTAGATGGATGGTCATACAAAGACTGGAGGAGGACATACGGGATCGCCTGCAGGAGATAAACGTGCGCTTGGAGGAGATGCGGGAGCTCCGGGAGACCCTATCCGGCGAGGTAGAGTCGATGCGCAAGACAATGCGGTGGCTTGTGGTCCACCAGGAGCTTCCTTACACCGTGGCGACAGGACGCGAAGACGTCCTGGATACGAAGAACTCAGAATCATATGGCGGACGGGAGCGGGATGGGAACGGCATCGGAGTGGATCGGGGCGAGGAAGATGTGCGAGGGGTTGGGGAAGACTCACAAGGCATGATGAAGTCCGAGTTCCTGTGGTAAGAGTCTCTTCCATCATTTCATAGGCCCCCTACTTACCAGCTGCGTTGCGATAGGGACTGAGGCCGACTTCGCGATCGAGTCATTGGCCAGCATATGTACCGACCGCGCCCCCTCGACAGTCTCATGTAACACGCGTATATCAAAACATGTGTAGCTCTCCTTCTTCCGGTGGCAATACCCTTTGACTATAGCGCGTGTTGTAGTCAGCACGAAATAAGGAAGGATTACACCGGCGTGCACTCACCTCGACACTGTATCATCAAGCGCGCCACACCGTCATCGAATCGTTCACCTCGTCCTCGTCTAGCCTCGGAACCTTGGACGGGCCTGGCCCACCACCTTCAGTCTCCTCGCCATCGTCCCATATCTCGTCAAACCAGTCCCGCTTCCTGCGTCCCGACTGAGATGCATGCGTCGATAGCGTACCCGTTTCGACGAGCATATCGGAGATCGTAGTCGTACTCGCACTCTCAGAGCGCCTCCGGTCGCGCTGGTCGTGCGCCTTCCTGAGGATTTCGAAGAGCTTCTTGTTGAATCCTACACGCTGCAAGCCGAGGATGCGGACTGTGGCGGTTCCTTCGGCATACAGATCTGCAAGCAGAGGCATGTAGGTCTTCGCCTTCGCTTGCCTGCTCTGTGGGGACTTGATGTTGACGTGGAAAGTCTTCTGTGCAACGGCTTGCGCGACGCTCTACCGGTGTAACAGAGTCAGTGACAGATCTGAGGTGCAAACAGTTGAGACGCACCTCAGTGTCTACCGCAAGGTCCGCCACCTTGACGGATCGGGGGCCCGTGTGGCACAGGAAGGTGCCTGCGTAGCAGATGTTTCCAGCGTCGACGTAGAATAGCTCGCGTTGTCGGCCCACGAGGGAACCGCAGTCGGTCGCGGCGGTCCATGTCGGTTCCCCCTCCGAGGGCTTTGGGTTGTACCGATACTCGGGGAAGATAGTGTACGCGTGCTGGGACGATGCTGCCACCCACTCCAAGAGGTGACCGAAGAAACAGACACCGCCGGTGCTGTACTCCGTGTACAGTCAGGAGCGACAGACCGAATGCGTTATGTGACATACCAGGCTTTCAAGGTCGCCTTGTGGTATATCGTCAGTAATGAGCTCCACACGAGCTTCAGTTGAGATGACGTACTTTCGACAGCAGCGGGGGCAACTTGGTACCATGAAAGACCACTTTGGACCCGCTCGGGCTCGCAGACGCTGAGACGGATGGCAGAGTATGCAGCAGCGCGCGAAACTACCGCAGAGAATGAGCCCCGCCATAGATTAGATGGACGAGGCAAACCTGGATCAGGGTTTGACCTGTCGAGGAACCGTGAGGCGTGGTCGCTGCCAACTCCTCGCGCATCTTCTCCAGAATCTGCCCCGTATGGGCCGCGGAATTGGCCAGCTGTGGCTTCAGTTGCTCATATCGCGTCTGCCACGTCGATGCCTCAGCTTGATGGCCTCTGGTAGATTTCTGCGCATCCTCTAGTTCCTTGCGGAGGCGGCTCACTTCTTCTCGCAGGTGTTCGAGTTCCTGCGGTGCCAAGCGGTCAGTCAACATCGTTCATACATAGGGCAGGGATATAACTCACGCTTCTCTCAGCACTTCCTTGTGAAGCCGTCCCAGCGTCGGATCGGAAATTCGCGAGCTCTCTCCTGAGAGCAACATTGTCCTACAGGGATGCAGATCGTCAGTCAGGTTGTAATCATGATCCCGCTCTGTCTAGCTTTGACAGGAACCTGAAACTTACGTCGGTACTGTGCTGCAGCTGTTCACGAGCCTCCTTCAGCTGTGCATTCAGATATCTGACGAATTCGGAAGCAATTCCGGGCTCGAGAGCAAGGTCGGCCATGGCGCCAGGTATGAGAGCAACTTTACGAGTCGCTGAGCATATCTATGCGTCGTACATAGCTACCGCAGCACCGTGACGAACGCCGATTAGGAAGGAGAAGGAGTGACCTAAGACACGGAAGCGTACTGGCGATTCTGAAATAGCCAGAACCTGGGTCATCCGAACACGACCGGTCTTCGTGTTCCTCCTGACCCTGTGCGACACGATGTGTCGTGCATCGAACGCTGTCATCTCTTCCTCAAATTCTGGAAGACGTCCATCACACTGGACCACTAGCTGCCGCAGCACTCCCACTGGTGTGAGAGCAGGGAAGTAGGGAAGTCCGAGGCCAAGTTAAAGTCAAACAAGTTCGTTCCTGCAGGCTTGCTGCATTTCAGGTGGTGGGTGTAGTCTGTTGTAGTGCATCGGACTTATCGGATACTTAGTTCGGTAAGGCCCGCATACTAAACGTAAACGCCCGCCGGTAAGCCGGCCGACATATACCGGGCGCCTATCCCCTAAGTATTACCCCGCATTCCTCCTCCGCCTCCTCCGCCTCCTCCCCTTCTGCACCGACGCGTTGACGCAGTACTTCAAGTACTTCTTGCAGCCATATATCGACATGGCCTCGAGCTTACGCCACTTAACGCGCGCGACGAGGACATGCAGGACGCGAACGATTCATGGAGTAGTGAACCGGCGTATGGCGTCGGGTGAGCAGTTCAGCTTGATGTACTCTACCCTCACTGACGGCGCGCAGGCCTTGCGAAGTTCAATTGGGAGGTTGGTATCTACGCTGTCTACCGGAGACGTCACTGATCCCATCGTAGGATCCATTGAACGCTGAGGGACTTCTCACCGAGGAAGAGGTCGCTGTCCGGTACGTCCGCTTACTCTTCATACACCCCGGAGCTTGCATGAACTATTGCACGCAGAGATACTGCTCGGGCATTCTGCCAGGCACGTCCGTTCACGTGTTGCCGTCCTCTGCTCTGATTGAGGATGCACCAGTAGGAGAACTTACTGCCCCGGGTCCTGGAAGCGCAACGGACTGAAGGTAAGATCGCATGCATGCCCATGAATCAAAGCTGACAGGGCTCGCAGAGTTTAATCATGACATCCTGCCTGCTATGGGCGAGCTGGGACTCCTCGGTCCGACCATCCAGGGGTATGACTGTGCCGGCGTGAGCAGCGTGGCGTACGGTCTCATAGCCCGCGAGGTAGAACGGTGCGTGATTCAACTTAATTTACTGCTCCCCACCCCACTACGCTCGATGCTTCTCTCTTGGCCATGAGTTATCCGTCGCATGCCGTACAAGTCGCCACTTTCTGTTGGAGGCAGACCGAAGGTCACGATTCTGCGTCAGGGTCATGGAGAGTGGCATTCCCACCTGCCATGCTGAGCATGACGAATCAGGAGATTACATCCTTCCTTCTGCTCGACTCGAGGCAGGCTCAGACGCAAGCTTATATCGACAGCCGATAGTCCCCAGTACCGGTGGGCGAGTCTGGCGTGGAAGCGGAGCGATGATACCCACTTCTTATCATTGAGTATCATTGTATACTGAACGTCGCGCTCAACGGACAATCAGTGTAGATTCCGGTTACCGGTCGACCATGTCGGTACAGTCGTCTCTTGTCATGCATCCCATATACGCGTACGGGACGAAGGAGCAGAAGGAGAAGTACCTTCCACAGCTCGGTGAGTTCCCAATATGTGCGTCGACACGTCCACTCACTATCCGCAGCTAAGGGCAAGATCATCGGTTGCTTCGTGAGTCTCTCCGCCCAGCGCAGCGGCTCGCACTCACCCAGTATTACAGGGACTGACGGAGCCCAACCACGGCTCGGACCCAGCGGGGATGGAGACGACAGCGCGCGAAGTCGACGGCGGCTACGTCCTCAACGGGGCGAAGACATGGATCTCCAACGCACCAGTCGCGTGAGCCCTCACTCTACGCCTCCCTGTCGAGCCTTGCACTGAGTGGGCTACGGCAGTGACCTCTTCGTTATCTGGGCGCGCTGCAAGTGGGACAACAAGGTCCGCGGGTTTCTCCTCGAGAAAGGGACGAAGGGCCTCTCCGCTCCCTCAATCAAGCACAAGCTCGCCCTGCGGTGCTCGCTCACCGGGTCTATCTTCATGGACAACGTCTCTGTCTCTCACGACGCGCTCCTTCCGCACGGAGAGGGCCTCGGGGCGCCGTTCGGCTGCCTGAACAACGCCCGCTACGGCATCTCGTGGGGTGCGATGGGCGCGCTCGAGGACTGCGTGCACCGGACGCGTGAGTACGCACTCGAGAGGCACCAGTTCAAGCGGCCGCTCGCCTCGTTCCAGCTCGTGCAGAAGAAGCTGGTGGACGCGCAGACGGAGGTGGCGCTCGGGCTGCTCGCGAGCTTGCAGGTGTGTCTGCCACTGACTTCCTGCTGTTTTGTGTAGCTGACTGCTAGGATGTATGTAGGTTGGACGGCTCAAGGACGAGGGCAAGGTCGCCCCGGAGATGATCAGCCTCATCAAGCGCAACAACTGCGGCAAGGCGCTCGAGCATGCGCGTCGGGTGTTGGACATCCTCGGCGGGAACGCGTGCTCGGACGAGTACCACGTCGGCCGGCACGTCGCGAACCTGCAGGTCGTCAACACGTACGAGGGGACATATGTGAGTGCTTTCATGCGGCGGTCGGTAGTGTCGCTCACACAGACCTTGTTCCGTTGCAGGATATCCACACGCTCATATTGGGGAAGGCGATTACCGGTATTCAGGCATTCGCCAACTAGTTGTATAGGTAGCACAGGAGCAGGAACAACACGACTACCATGAGTAATACTCGGAGAGCTTTGTCGGACGTCTCCGTCCCTATAACCAACCCCATGAGGTGAGTCGACACATTTCCAGAACGACTGAGAGCAAAGCCTGCACCTCTTCGAGGCATCCTTTGCTAGCCACAGAGCACTTGTGTCGCCCGCGATGTATTCTATGTCTCCGCACTCTCGACAGAGCGTTCATACCGTGGGTCGGCGCCGGTCAATCAGAGTCCCGCTAATACGCCAAGGGTAATCGAGGTCAATGCTGTTTCCAGGTCATAATCTCCCCAAGACGCTACCGTTCGGACAAGTCAAGAATCTCCCTCCACCGTGTGCCTTGGTGCGGTGCTCCGTAACACTTGGTGCTTTCGCCGTCTAGGGCACTGGGACCAGTCACCATATACCGGCCATCCTTCTAGGACGAAGAGATACTCCACTTTTCGAGCATGTCCGTCGTGTCCTCCTACGCCTGTGACTCCACAGACCAAAGCAAGGACGACGAGGCATGACAGGCATCCCAGCGTGTTGGACGGGACAAAAGGCGTGCCCAAGTCGCCGCGCGAGGAGACCTTTCGGCCGGGCGAGTTGTAAAACGAGACAGAAGGTAAGTATTCTCGCGCGGCGTAAATCTGTCGCCCTTTCGCCCGTTCGAATTGCGAGTATGCCTGCCGTGAGGGCAGGAGGCTGTGACGGTGCTCTCCGAGGCGTGACATCCCAAAATGGCAAGTGGCGGGAACGGGCATAAAAGCGCACAAAGACGGTTCCTCTCTTTCCAACCGCCAACCACCAACCGGCCACCACCACCCACCGCCACATATCCTCCACATCTCCAGTGTTAACTGCGACGTACCTCTCACCGCTATGTCGCACGGAGTTCAGCTCGAGGCTTTGATGGCCGGCCCGCTCATAACCACCCTTGCAGACGCGTCAACCCAGCTAGACGTAAGTCTCCTACGAGCTCTCACAAGCTATATTTGTCCTGACCCACCTCACGACTAGCAACTCTCCGCTGCGGCCTTTGAAGACCCCTCAGCACTGTGGTCCACGCCGCTCAACACTGTCCCCCCTCACGAGCTCTTCCTACAGCAGCTCGGCCCTCCCCAGCCCGTTGGCTTCCGCGCCACCCACTTCCCCGAAGACAACGACAACTTTCCGACATTTGACTTTGTCACCCACCACTTCACGCCCGAGGAGACGGTGCAGATCCGGGGGTCGTTGGTGGAGGGAGCGGCGGCGTACCGGGCAATGATGGCGGTGGACCCGCGGGTTGCTCGCAGCCGCCGCGCCGTCCTGCGCAAGACCCGGGGAACGCGCGTGGTCAAGCGGGAGACGGCGCCCTCGAAGGAACTCCTGAAGGCGAAGCAGGAGGCAAGGCGGAAGAGGAAGAGTCGCGCTGTCCTGGCCCGGCGCGCGGGCGGGTCGAGTGGCGTGGGTGCGGATCGCGCATAATAGACTCATCACTGGGGCTGCTAACGGCCAGGGATCTATCGGGGTGTACTGCATACGTGAGAAGTCTGGATAGTATTTTGTACCATAGATGTAGAGTATATCGGTAGGGTCGTAAAGTCTGGTATCTATTCAACACAAGTGTTCAGGGTCGGGAGACGGTGGAGGTAGCAGACAGTGCGACGAAGCTGCTTCTCGGACAAAGGTAAGACTTTATGATAACACGAATTCGCAAACCGCCCACGTCGACTCGAAACTGCTGGGCCCTCTCGTTGTCTGCGGTATTCTTGCAACCGTTCCACTATCCGGTAACACGCTCCGGAGTCCGAAGTGTTCGTGCTCATCGTCTATGAGGCTCAAGAGCTCGAGCGGAAACCGAAGGGGGACCTGCACTATCAAAGCAGCCGGTGGTTGGCGACTCGGGCAGGGCGAAGTCATAGAACGGGAGCGGAGAACACAATGCAGGTAGAGCGACGAGGGCCCATCGTGCCTCATGTCGACGTCCGGGAGCGAAAGGTCTGTTAGTCCCTGGCAGACCACCGCAAAGAACTTCAAAGTATTCGACCCTCGTAAATGCCGGCGGAGACGCAACAAATGCATTTGGGATCGGGGAACTTTCTGACTGGTCTTGCGACTTTAAGAGAGGATTGCTAGTCGGATTCCGGCCCCTCCGATTCGCATGAGTGAACTCCTCCAAAGACAGGGCGTCCGAGTTATGATTTTTCGTGAGCATGTGGGGGGACAAGCTATGTCAGGTCTTGGGACGAACACCGTTCCCCGCAAATCGAGCGGTGTCGTAGTCGGGTGAAGGCGTGCAATTCCCCTTCCGGATGCTGCGAGCCTCCGGGTTGTGGTTGATGGGAATGCCTACACGCAGAGTACCAGTCCTGCGACCCGTCGCAGCATCGCTAGATCGAAGTTGGAAGTTCTCGATGATACCGGGAACGTGCAAGAATCTAGGGCATCGAGAGAACTGGGAAGGACGGGCTCTAGGTAGGGGCCTAGGGCTTGGTGGTGCCGGCTTACCCGTGAGTTGGTCCACACCCCTTCGAAGGCGACGTGTGAGATGACAGTGCAGCGGCGGAGATCGGGGCATACTCGTGCTGACATCCGCGACGTCTATGGACATTAAAGAGCTCGCAGGTTCAGAGGGTCCGGACACGTTGTCCGTACGACCTGAACCTGTGCCATTTCTCGTCAATAATGTCGTCAAGCCGGGGAAGTTGCGAGGGTACAACAGGTAAGCCAGGAGCTCTCACGGCTACGCTCTCCGATATTACGCACGATGTCGTGGGTATCGTAGAGCATGACCGGCCGAGGTATAGTCGATGCAGGAGAGCCGGAGAGGTAACAAGCTATCAATTCTCCTCCACGGAACACTGGACGGAGCGCCATCCAGTAATGAAGTCACCTTTTTACGAGAGGTTTGTGTGACTTCCGGGAGCCTTTCGCCCGAGGGACGAACGAGAGGTCGCAGGTATGTAGTCGAAAGGTTGCATGAAGTCGTCGAATGTCTCGCAGATGCGGGAGCAACTGACCAGTAACGAGCTATGGCGACGTGAAGAAGATGGTGTGGTTCCAGCACAAGAAGCTTACTGCCAGCGTCTACCGCGTCCGAGTTATTCACTTCGTCCAGACTGGAGTTGGTAAATCACGACGTACACCGAAAATTCGACACAGCACATATTGCCAGAGAATCCCCCTTGTCAGAGTAAACTCTGTTGGCATAAGTACTTATGGCTGCGAGCACACAGCAACGATGAATCACTGCACATGAGACCTACAGCAATATCAGCCCCGTTCAGCCACACTCAACTTACAGCTGGGATCGGAAGTTATCCCGTTGAAAGGAAGGTCGCTGCTACACACACATAACGAGGAAGACGAGCAGATGCGATAATATTGACCAATCACATCCGCGTCACCACTAACTATATCAGCGCACTCCGCCAACTCAACGGCGGGGCACCGATGGGATGTCCTGGGGTAATTGATTTGCATGGGCACCCAATGGCACTCGATCGAAAGCGTTCGATCGAATGCATTAGGAGACCGACGATTCTCAACCGGGCTCGAGCAAATCGAGGGCAGTTGAGTCTCAAAGGCTGTTTGACGTCTGAAGTCTCCTCCAGACGCCTAATGCGAGGATGGCGACTGATTCGGGGGAATCAATGGCAGATGACTGGTAGTGGCGTAGTCAGCAATGAGTCACTTGGGCGACGACGACAAGGACAGGAGTGTAGATAGGGATGGATGTAAGCTACTCACCGGCGAGATCCACGGAGAGGCTGCGTTCGAAATAGGCAACTTCGAAGCTACGGCAAACCGCCTAATGACCCGAATCCATATCAGCGTCATGATCAGCAGCGATGTCGGGCATAGAGCACTTACAGGATAACGGATGTGGGAACAGACGGGGCCATCGTGTGAGGACACGGATGGCAAGACGGGGTACGCGTACGGAGCGTACGGGAATCTGGGTTGCCTCCAGGCATGTCCGCGGTGCGGGAACATGGGAGTCCATTGAAGAGAACAAACGCGGAGTGGCAGCCTTATATACCACTCGTAGGCGCCCAGTCACGTGCCCATCTCAATAAATCGGTCGCTTTCCGTCGTTCGATGAGGGCGCCGGACGAGTTGATGAGAGCGCGGCCAAAGCAGGTAGTTTGTAAACGTACAAGAGCGTGCAGGGCCAGAGTTTATCAGGTCCGACGCCGCTTAACGACAGCTATGCGTCTGGTAAGGCAGGATGCGGTGAGATCGGGTCCGGCACCGTCTCAGACTGCATCTGGCATTCTGCAAGCTACTTCATCTCGTGAAGAACCTACTTAGAACCTGCAATTCTGCCAGTGAACTACCGAGAGTCGTCTAGCTGTCCCTCGTGACCGGGTGCCTCAAACGAGTTGTGGGACCGAAATTATTTTGCGAGGATTCTGAGCAGCCAGGAGCACTTCTCGCGACACTTCGTGAGCCCTCTCCGAAGATCGTGAGCCCTCTCCGAAGATCGTGAGCCCTCTCCGAAGAGGCTGCAAACAGAGTGAGACGGCGGACAGATGCATGTGAGAGCGCACCTAGACTTCACGCTTGCACACTAGCTCTGAAGCATGTGGCTTGACCCTCAGCGCGTCGTACGAAGTTACCATCACTTGCGTCGAGCTATCCGCGTGAGCACAGAACTCATGGGCTGTACGAACGTCCTGGAGAATGCGGGCGAGAGGTACAGCGAGAGGCCGATCCGGACGGGCAGCAGAGCCTGACATACAGACGAGCATCGGTGAGCTGCTTGTTTCCACAGAGACAAGAACTGAACATTCCATGCGCACCTTTGTGAGTGCGTATGCAACGACGACATTCGCGACATCCCCAGCAATCCTGCCCGACACTAGGACTGACTCCGGTGCGTGAGTCGACAGTTGCTCGGGCGACAGCACCTCCAGCTTGCTCCCCTTCTCAAATCCGAACCAACCGTACCGTCTGCCCATACGCTCTGCTCGAGCCTCGCCCTCGACCATCCATTCCCTGAACCTCTCGCCCACCCAGCTGTCCCGGAAGTGTGCAGTGAATCCATGGGTAGTGACATCGTNTTCCCTGAACCTCTCGCCCACCCAGCTGTCCCGGAAGTGTGCAGTGAATCCATGGGTAGTGACATCGTCTCCAGGCCGGGGTGCTAGTGCCCCCACGATCCCCTCCCCTACGCCTAGTGCTCGCGCACCGAAGAAGAACCCTGCGACGGGTACTACTGCCGTCACTTCGTGGAGGATGGCGAAGGAGACGATCAGGGATGGTAGAGGTGTGCGCGTTCGCTGAGAGATGGCTGCGAGAGCCTGCCTGTACGGCGCAAATTTGGAGTTTGTCGACGAGGTCATGCTGCGGGCTCTATGCAAGAAGGCAAATCTCCCTGGCAGTATGCAGCGAGTGCGAAACACGAATGTGGTCTGAATGAGAGATGCTGAAAGCTAGTAGTAGCACTCTGCGCCTTTCCACGCGAAGTGAACCTAGCGCAAGTGCAAGTTGAACTGAATACTGGAAAGCCGGACTTACTCAGTTTACTGCTGAACTATGAGGGGCGCCAGCGGACAAAAAGACTCGACTTCAGTTCTGAGTTTGGACTTTGGATTTGGACTTCGGCAACTGAAATGAACTTCAGAGTTGGA
>WJSG01020354.1:0-15332 GCA_016618145.1 Sanghuangporus lonicericola
CCCCACTCTCGCTCGCGACCGGCACTGTCTCTGTCTCTATCTCTATCCCGGTCCTTCCCAACTTCTTCTCGACTCGCACGATACGCGGGGCGGCACTTGATCGCACCCGCATACAGACAAACTTAGAGGGGAGCACGGTGTACTAGTACGCCGGGCGAGGAGGACACGGTTCGCTGGCCATGCAGTCTCAGGCTCTCCTCCTCCACCCCCGCGATAACATGTACGCATGCATTATCATGGAGCTCACTTCGTACTTGTACACGTACGCCTCCAGGCTCCACGGATCCAGATGCAGATACACCGCTACAAGCTGAAGTCATCCGTCGAGCCACCATCCGGATTCGGGTCGCTGGGAGGAATGACCCGTGAGTTGTCAGGTGTCAGCGTGAATCGACGCGCGCGGAAGTCAGCACTCTTGTGCAGCGGGTGCGCTTCGGTGGGCGACATGGAATCTGCAGGGGACGGCTGCGCAGAGCGTATGTCGTCGAGCACCCTCTCGATGGTACTGTGCAAGACCCGCAGGAGGATCACGCGGAGCTCGACCAGGACGTCCAGGGGTAGACCGACCGGAGGGATCCAGGGGACGATCGTCGAATGCGTGCCTTGGCCCGGGAGGACAAAGTCGACACCAGCGCGTTGTTTGAGCAGCGACGCGAGCTTGTGGCAGCAGAAGCAGCATTTCTCGCTGACGCCAACCGGGACGCGCGTGGTCTGCCGGGACAGGTCAGCGAATTGTACAGGAGACAGACGAACAGAGGGCGTACTCGGAATATGGATTGCATGGCCGTCCGCGCTCCATCCACAGAATCGAGGAGTCCCTCAGTGGACACTGGGCCGGAAAGACTGGGACAAGCGAGAGCCATGAGGACGGCCTCTGGGTGCTCCGCTCCGTCGAAGGGTTTCGTCTCCAGCGACACCGCGAGGGTCTCGAAGGCGGCATCCACGGTCATATCAGGAAACGGGAACCGGTCCACGAACCGGCTCGCGAAGTCGCGAACGGTCGCAGCAGTGACATCGGGGACAGTGGGCATGCACGAGATCGTGTAGGCCTGAAGTTGCATGGGCTGACTGGCCATGCGCTGGCCGTAGGAGGTGTAAAACTCGGCAGCTTCGTGGGCTATGCACAGTGTCTGCAGGTAGCGTGTCACGGACATCGTCGGATCGTCCGTCCCCTCTGAATCTGAAATGAGCTGCACGGACATAAATCCGGACGAAATCTCTCCTACCGTCCCGGTCCTCGTTCTCCCCGGCTGCCCACGCGCAAGGGGCAGCGATATCTGGTTCGGAAGAATTCAAGATCGCATCTGTACAGGTAAGTCATCCTTCAGCGGCGGTCGCACATATCCGAGTAAGTATACCCACACACCTTCAAGGGGGTGACGTCCTGCAACCCGCGGGCGAGCAAAGCGTTTGCTATCGAGGTGTTCAGCGAGACCAGTGGGGCCGGTGATCAGGTGGTGCACGATCCCGACCGCGAGCGCATTGTGCAATATCAGGAGCATCTCGTACAAGTCCTGCGCGGTGTCCGTCGTCCACGCCGCCTCGTCGCGATATGCGTCCAGCATGCCCTCCAGGAACTTGCGGAGCATGCAGACCCACTTCCCGGCGGAGTCCGTCGAGATCGTGTAGGCCAACTTCGCTTCACGTTCCTTGGACTCAGTCTCCGACGGCGCGTCGGGATGGATGTCGTGCACCGCGAGGAGAGGGCGCAGCGAGGGATTGAGCGCGAACTGTGACGGTGCGAGCTCGCGCGGCTCGGCCGTGTACCAGTCGTGTATGAGCTCGAGAGGGAGTCTGCTCCAAAGGCGCGTCCCCTGCAGGACGCGCGCCCGGAGCGTGCGATGGCACCGGCGGGATATGAATAAAAGTGAACGCAGTCGTGCGGTAAATGCGCGCCGTGCCAGGAGAAGCTCCAGAGGACCCACTTCCCGGCGGTGTCCGTCGAGATCGTGTAGGCCAACTTCCCTTCAAGTTCCTTGGACTCAGTCTCCGACGGCGGGTCGGGATGGATGCCGTGCACCGCGAGGAGAGGGCGCAGTGAGGGATTGAACGCGAACTGCTTCGCTGCGAGCTCGCGCGGTTCGGCCGTGTACCAGTCGTGTATGAGCTCGAGAGGGTGTCTGCTCCATATGCGCGTCCCCTGCAGGACGCGCGACCGGAGCGTGCGATAGCATCGGCGGGATATGAACAGAGTGAACGCAGTCGTGCGGTAGATGCGCGCCGTGCCGGGAGAAGAGCTGGAGGTGCCTCTGTTGGGAGAGAAGAGATACTTCAGGATGGAGAAGACATCGGAGACGTGCTGGGAGAACGGGACATCTCTGCACGCAGCACGCGAGTCAGCGAACAAGGGCCACTGGAAAGACGGCCGCTGACGCACATACTGGTGGAATCATAGTGAAGGAGAAGGTCCCTGCCGATCTTGCTGAGGCTCTCCACTTGAGTGATTGTGAACTGGCCCGAGGTCTGGGCTGGTGGTGCGAGGACGTTATGGGTGACCACAGCAGCCGTGAGAGCATCATTCTCAACCTGGCCAGTGACCGCAACTCCTCTATTGCCAGAGGAATCATCGCTCCCCTCCCCGAATGTCAGGATAAAGGCGAGATACTTGAAACTTCCATGCACGCAACGGGTCGGTCTTCGTTTTGCTCTCCCGGGCATCGTCGCCTGCGCCTGCGCCGACGTCTTGGGTGTACGTGACGTTAGCGAGTAGGTACGACAATAGCGCGATGTCATGGCGGACGTCGGACTCGGCTGGAAAGAAAGTCTCGAACTGGGCTGCGCGGGGCGAAGGGGCCATCGGCAGCTAGTGGTGGTTAAGTACTACTAGGGTGACTCACGACGTAGCACCGGCGCCTACGCCACATACAGTACTGGCGCTGGTGCAGTTTTAAGTGACACTTGCATAGGGGTAGCATGGACAGTCGAAACTAACCGCAGTCTGTCGCGACACGATAGTCTAACGTCTCCAGTCGTGATCAACAAGTCACTCGCCGTCCATCCGAATCCGCCACCCGGAGTGCCAGGATGTCGCGGCCGACGCTCTCCCAGTTCGGGGAGTTCTTCGAAGGCGCGACGGACTCGGATGTACGCCGCGACATACTCCTGCTCTCGTACCTGCTCTCTGGTGTTCAGGTCGGACGCGCACTGGACTTCGTCGAAGAAGGCGGGAGTTACTCTGGAATGAGTGGGCGACGCCCGAGTCGGCCGCTGTACAAGGCTGAGTTGGACGCCTGGACGTACCTCGCCTCCATTCTCACTACGGGACTCGGTCGGGCGGATGGTGAAGAGGACAGCACTTCTGCCAGTGGTCGCGACTTCGGTAACATGGTGCAAGTGGCAGTGACTGGCGAGCTCGAGAGCGACACCATCACAGCTGCTGTGGTCGCTCCCGATGTCTCTCGTCCCTCTGCTCCTGGACGGGAGCCCTCCCACTTCTCGGTATCGGAATTGCAATCCGATAAGACGGGACTTGAGGTCCTCACTGAACATTATCGTACCTCCATGTGCGTGGCACAGGCGTTCTTCTGGATCGTACTCACTCTAGGGGTTCGTGTGCAGGGACGTCACTCTCTCCGAGCACGCGGCCGATGTGTTCGCGATCCTCAAATATCTCTTCGCCCCCATAACTGTCGCCCCCATCCCCGACTCTAACGTCGTTCTAAGTACGCGTGTGTACACATTCACCATCTTCATATCCCGCCGATGCTACCGCAAGCTCCGAGCGCGCATCAAGTGGGGCACAAACATGTGGATCAAACACCCGTTGGAGCTCTTGCACTCCTGGTACCACGACTCCGAGAGGGACAGGCCGGTATCCAAGCAGTTCCTACTCCCACCTGGGCTGCGGGAGTGGCTCGTCCATTACGACCTGCATCCGGACGAGGACGGTGTGCCAGCGAGGGACGGCAACTTGATGTACACGGTCTCGCAAGACACCGCCGTGTCGTGGGTCGATATGCTTCATGAGTTCCTCTGGACTATGCGAGAGGTGTATTGCCGCTCGGACGAGTGGAAGGCAGACAGGGTGGCCGCATTGTACATGGCGCTGGTCATACTACACTATACGGCCACATCCGGAGTACTCGGACACCTCGTTACCCCTGGGCTTGCACATGATCTCGCTGAGAAACTCCGCAATAGTGCTCAGTCGCGTCGTGCTGCCCTGGAAGGTGCGTAAACATTTGTTCGGTGTCAAAAGGGTCAATGCTGAATAACCGCCTTCCTGTCCATTGGTAGAGGCGATCACGAATCCATCGTGCGACATAGACACCGCTCCCTCAGCCGATGAGGACGGCATGTATGGTAAAATGTAATACATACCATTGACACCGTGCACGAGTCTCACTCCCGTTCGTTGCAGAGCTTTCGAATGACACGCCGACCGTCACCGGCGAAGCCTGCAGAGCGTCTGTGGTCCGCCATCTGCGGTCGTTGTGCGTAGCCTACGCTGCGGCGGACTTCTACGTGCGCTACGGCCTCCGCATGGCCGACCGAGGCATCCGGCTTCAAGGTTACATGATCTCGTCCAAGCCCTCTATACCTCAGATCGCTGCCGCCGCCGTCCGCGAGTTCTCGTGCAAGTTCCGAGAACGCTTTCAATTCCCCGAGGAAGACATCGACGTTGTTACAACTGCGTTCGAGAGGCTGGCGGGACCACTCGAAAGACAGCCTTTTGAAGCAGCAGAGCACGCAGAGGCAACCCTAATGGCGCTGGCGTGCTCAAGCCAGTCAGACGGCGGTGCCATTCACGCTATGGATTCGAGTCTCGAGACGCCGTCCACGAAGAGGGTTCAGTCCATGTTCCAGGTGCGCTACGCCTGTTTCCTCGATACATCTCACTTACTTATGACGTCTCTGCAGGCCCTTCCGTGGGTCCCAATTGGCATCGGCAAGAAGGCGTGCTGCTTCTGCTGCTACAAGCTCGCGACTCTGCTTCAAGACTCGGATTCGGAGCGGCCCCAGCTCAAGTTCGTTCTTGAAGGGACGCATCCAATGATCGTCCGGTGGGTCCCTCCTGAAGGGATACCCACTGAGATCCTCGTCCAGTTACGCCTGACCCTCGTGCAGGTTCTGTATGATACCGTCGCAGATGCGGTGGGCACTCTCCGTCCAGCGCCGCCGTCCCGGACAGACTCTGTGTCGTACAGTGGTCCTATAGAAATCGCGCCGCCCGAATTACTTCTTGCGGCGCGGTTGCATCTGAAGATACCACACGTCACTATGGACTAGTGTGTTGCTTTCTCCCATCTGTCACTGGTTCCTCAGAATATCGCTTACTTACCGCCCGTTTCCTCTACGACGTATACCAAGTACTGTACTAGTCTGTGGCCTGCTCGCTCGTGTAACATGTGCCAAACATTTTTTGGGAGCTACTTGTACTCTTCCAGGCGCGATAATCCCTATAATAGCGCGAGGGCGTCGGCCATGATGCACCATGCGATCAATGGAACTTGCGATTCGAGCGTCTCCGCGGCAATTGCGCGCCAGAGGACGACCAGCAGGAAGTCTTCCTTCTCTTCCTCTGGCACTTATCGGACTTGACATTTCTCGGTCGCTATTTCCTACAGCAAGACATCTCAGTCGACGGCCGCCTGAAGAGTAGCCCGATTCACCATCAGTTCGAGCTCGGATCGAACATTTTAAGTAGCGAGGCCGTCAGATTCACCTGGCGGCGAGTGACTGCCCGTGAGTCGGTCTCATGGCACCGACACTTCTGGGCGAAGGACTCACTGACTATGGCACGGCTCATGGTCGCGCCTCCGAACGCAGTCATCTAGCCTGTGACCAAAGTGCGGGCAAGGGGGCCGCCGACAGCGGGAGCTGCATCTATAAACCGGCATCCTCAAGACGAACAAATGTGAGACCATCCGTACCTCGCACCTGCACTCAGTCGCCCCACCCTCTCGCCCCCTGAATCATCGTCACGATGCAGCTCACCTCACTCCTCGCACTTGCCGCTACCGTGTCCTCCGCGGTCGCAGTGACGGTGACGTACGACGAGACCTATGACAACGCGTCCGCGAGCATAGAGGACGTCGTATGCGCGGACGGGCCTAGAGGGCTCAACACAAGGGGCTTCCCAACGTTTGGCTCGCTCCCGACCTTCCCGAACATCGGCGGGGCCGCCACCGTCTCAGGCTTCAACTCGCCCCAGTGCGGGACGTGCTGGGAGCTGACGTACAACGGCCAGAGCATCACCGTGCTCGCCATCGACCGCGCGGACGTCGGGTTCAACATCTCGCTGGAGGCGATGAACACGCTCACGGACGGGCAGGCGGTGTTCCTCGGGCAGATCGACGCGTCTGTTCGGCAGGTCCAGGCGTCCGTGTGCGGGCTGTGAAGATGATAGGTGTGTACCCCTAGCGTCCTTGGACTCGGTGATATAGGACTGACATATTTGTCTGAAGGCCTTGAGGGATGGATTTTCTATGGGTATGTAACCGCCGAAGGTCACTCCCCGGTATTTGCGGTCATCGGGACTTCATGTACATTTTGCAACGCGGGCTGTTCCCGAACGACTCCCATGCGCTACTTGTGCAACACGCAGCCACGTATCGTTTGTAATGATGAAGTCGTGTGTATGCTGCAAGTAGAACAGTTGTCAGTCAAGAACTCTTAACTTGCTGGCCGCGGCATTTGGCGCACCTACAGCTCCTGAACGCAAATGTCCGCTCTCCTGAGTCTTACTAGTTCACGTTGAAGTGGGCATGGAGTGTTTCGCTGTCGCGTCGTAGGTCGAGGGCCAAGGCGGATCCCAATGCATACGAAGTGTTCATCGTAACGCAAACAAGTACCGGAAATAGACAAGCCATACATTGATACTGTGTACGAGTACAGCGTTGCACGAGCCAAATGCAGGCGGCGCTGGCAGATTGCAACGACATACATGTACTAGTACAGAGCGGCTACTTATAGCGATGTAGAGTAAACGGAGCGCAAACCCGAGAGAAGAAAGAGAGAGACAGCGACGCTTTCGACGACAAGAGACCAAGAGACGAGTAGTAGACCAAGACGGACCAGAGATAGAGCGAACCGTGTACTAGTACAATGGGAGAGAGTTGATACAGATGCATGTATGATGTTTGCTGCGGAGCGTGGAGACGGGATGTGCGTGTATGTGTACGGATGTCGAGTGCGAGTGCGAGTGCGAGTCCAGTGTGACGGCGATGGGTGAGCTTATGATACATGAGATGATTTTGAGCAGGAACACAGACAGGGCAGCCCAAAAGACGACGGAGAGAAGTGCGAGTGTTGTTTGAGTGTGCAGATAGATGTATAGCGAGTGGGAGGGAACGGGAATGGGCAAAAACAAGCAGCGGGGCGAAGAGTTACCATAGCGATGTGTCTGCAGGAGGGCTGGAGACACGGATAAATATAGGCAACGGTACACTCCCGGAATTCTATGGTGGCCTCGTCAGTGCGATTGCGAAGAGAACGGACAAGGACGTCGTGATCCAGTCGTTATGGACATGTTTTGGCGCGGAAGCAGCGGGAGAGGGATGTATAGCGCGAGGAACAAGCGAACACGATGCATCCCAAGACGACGAGCAGGGATGCGAAGGGCCGCCAGCTTCGCGAGCCGATGTATCATCGCGAATGCTGCTTCGGAGTCGCATCTGAGTCGCCGCAAAACAATCCCCAAGGCCCCGTGCCTGGGTCCGAGCCAAAAGCGTCCGGAGGAAAGGTCCCAACACTTCCTGCCTTCATGCGGGGAGAGACAGGCCAGGAGCGACTGCTCGTCCCTGACTGCGAGAGACGGAAGTGATGGTGGGAGTCACACAGGTCCCTGGACACAGACCCCGACCGCGAGCAGGCACGGCTGGCATACTCGGACTCGGGGGGGGAGGCTTCGTCTGCGAGGAGGAGGACCATGAGCACGGCCAGGACACACAGGCGACGTAGATGGCGGAGGTACTCACACGTCGAGGAAGCGCTGCCCCCTGAACCGTGCTTGTCGTGCAATGCGAAGAAGGACCCGGCGACGCGCGCGTCTCCCGCTTGCTCAACCAGCTCCTCCATGCGGACGTCGGCTACGAGGTCACGATACGGGGACCACGGCTCGTCGGTCTCCCAGTGCGGCTCCGCCTCTGCGACGGCGAAGAGCGAAGTCGGCTCCGTGCACGGCGTTCGCACGGACTCGGCAGTCGACGTGCTCGCAACGGACGCGTCTCCGTCGGACCGGCAGGAAGACATGGATACGGAGTGCGGACGGTAGAGTGCCGATGCGGACACGATGTTCTCCGTCGACAGCGTGAAGATGGCCGGGACCGGTGGCGAGAACAGGGCGAAAGGTGCTTGTGGGGTGCTCTCCGCCTCCTCCTCGTCCCCGTCTTTCGACACAGCGACGTCGAACAGGCCTTCGGAGATGCGAGCCCAGCGCTCGAGGAGCCACATGAGCACGGAGTGTCGCCTGGACGCGGTCGAGTCGCCAGAAAGCACGCGACCGAACATGCGGGACACGTCTTCGAGCGTCAGCCCGTTGTCCGGGGAGAGGGGGAGTTGGGTGAAGAAGCCGACGAGGTAAGAGAACAATGAGCACAGCGGTGGCGGGGCGAGGCGGAGGAGGTGCTGCGCTATGAGAATCTGCGAAGTCTCAGCGAGAAGCTCAGCGGCACGTCGCTCGCTGGGCGTCAACAGCGCCGCAGGAAGTGAATGGGGCGAAGTCTTATGTTGCGGCGTGGTGGACGCGTGGCCGCCAACCGGGGTGAAGTATCCTCCGTCAGCCGAGGGTTCTTGAGGGAGCGTGGACTCGAATTCTAATCGCTCGCGGACGATTGACGGGTGAACGCAGAACTGGTATAGCGCGATAGAGATGTTTTCGTCGAGAAGAGGTTCGGGAAGCTCAGTAAGGTAGCTCTTCAGGAGCGCACAGATGTCTGCCATGGACTCCGTGCGCAGTGACGAGCGACTGACTGACGGGGTTGGGCTGACGAGCAGAGGACATATGGGCCCCTCCGGAGAGAGCTTTGACAAAGACGATGTCTGCAGCGGCAGGTCGAAGCTCTGCACAAGCAGCGACAGACGGGTGCGATGAGGCACAGCACGAAACAGGCCTGGCTGATAGATACCTGTCGTCCGAGACACGCGAACACAGATAAGCGACATTGAACGGAGAAAGGCGACTTGAGTCACAACCACGTACCTGTACGGTTGAGTTCCTCTATGCATGCGAACACGACCCAAGGAATGCGATGCTGGAAGCCCCCCATCACAGTCGCCATCGAGCCGCACTTGACAGCCACGCTGACGGGCGCGCCAAAAGTTTCTGCGAGAAACGGTCAGCGTTTGCGTCTCTCGTGCTTCTTCTGCGCACATCGTGCATGAACTGCGAAGAAGTACGTACTGGATGGAACAGCGCCAATACCCTGAGAACAGGCTTCGTGTTCTAGACCGCGCTCACTTGCAACGCGCCGCCACCGCTCAACAACGTGTTGCACGTCAAGGCAGCCATCGAGCTGCACGCCCTCCTCATCCAAGATCTCCCTGAGCGATCGCAAAACAGGACGCGGGCTGGCTGGGGAGAAGACAGGAATAGACGCGGGCTGCGAGGCTGACCGCGGTCGAGATGGCGGGCCTTGGGAGGCTGACGTGCGCTGAGGGATGCGGACAGAGCGTGCACGGGGACGAGCAGCCCAAGGTGTGCTTGCGCCTGCATCGGTGTCATGAGGGGCAGGTTTGTTGGATCCCCCAAGACCGAGAGACGACGGAGGTTCTGACCAGTAAATCGACGTAGGATCGAGCCCACAGGCGCGTGCAAGTCTGTCTGCTTCCATGTCGACGACCGGGAGAGCGTCGAACTTCGCTTGCGCGAAGGCGATGGGGATGGACATACGTTCGTGCGGTCGGGAAGAGAGCGTGGCGGGCGAGACAGAATCAGGATCGGGGAAGTACATCCCAGGAGTGTGAGGGGTGGCGGGAGCAGACGCGCAGCCGAGGATCCGCTCGGGCGCGGCGATGCGCGGATGTTGGTACGAAGATGGGGAAAAGGGGACGACGTCGGAGGCAGGATGACTGGTGCTCGAAGAAGCGGGGTACATCGCACCATTGTTTTGAGCAGAGCTCGACGCCGCACACCCGTCGGAGTCGTCACGACGGTGCGGGATGCGTGCAGGCGTTGCCGAAGATGACGGCTGCGGCGGATGCGGGAGGACAGGCCACGGCATGTGTGAACACGGCAACACCCAGAACGAACAAACTGCAACTGGCTCCAATCGAGATGCGGAAGGGCCGAGCCGAGTAGGGGGTTGCTGGGGAGCAGAAAGTAGGAGGAGGAAAGCTGGAGAGGAGGCTGACACGCGAGGCGCGGGGAGGCGAACGTTGTGGGCGGAGTCGCGAGTGGCTCGGCCTCAGCTGGGATACATACCAACACTGCCGCTGGGCTCGATCGCAACCCTGGAAATCTCCGCAGGCGACACGGTGGCAAACTGCACGCGTCCTTCGGGGGGCACCGACTGCAAGGCGCAAGCCCCTCTCGCGGCAATGTTGCGGCGCACCCAGCGATCGACGGCCGATTCGTGCGCTTCTGGTTCACGAATCCTGTCACCGCTGGTGCCGTCAGTCGTACGGGCGTGTTCCCAGGTGCACCACGGTCCGTGTACGGAGATTGCGCTGGCAAAGACGAAGACTGCGAACTGCACTGAACGGACGAAAATGTATGTTCGTGCGCCACCGTGCGATCGAACACTGCATTGGGAACTGGAATGGAGCGTTCCAGCCCAGCGCTCTCGTCGGGCCTTGTTGGTCTGGACCGCAGTAAGGTTGAGCCGCCACCTCTGCGTACGTACTGGCGGACCACTCAGCGCAGCCGAGACCGAACTTGCTTGAAGGGATGCTCTGCGTTCTGACCAGCGAACGCTATACGTGCTTCCCGGATCATCTGGGAAGTATACCATAGGCTGAACATCCCTACTGAGTAGCAAGCGGCATCAGCTTCGGACGACCTGGACGACTCGATGGGGCGAGACGTACAGTACGTACTAGAATATCCAGAGGATGGAAGCTGCGGCAAGAGGCTGGCTATTCGAAGCCTCGAAGCCTCGACGTGGCGCTCTCGTCTTCGGCGTGCGTGCGGAAGAACCACCACGAGCTACCATCTTCTGATCCAAATCTTCTCCCCTGGATACAGCGGCACTAGGGCGCGTCTTCCTGTCCCGAGAGATGGATTGACACGTCCAAGTTCCCCATACATACGAGCAGTCGCACGTCGAACATGATCTCGAACTCCGGATCTTTGATGACATCTGTGCCTCGTACACGCACCGGCGGCGCGACTGAACCACGCGTCGAAGCGTCCGGACGGTGGGCCGATGGCTCGGGAGACCCACGTACATACATCCGGACAAACTGTGACAATTGCAACCTGGCTGCGATGTCGTAAGTACAGCGCGCTGGACCAAAAAGCATGAAAGCACGAAGCGGACTCACGACCGTGCTGACGTGGGGCCATGTTAGATCTCCAGCGGGCTCGATATTTGTAGCTGGTTCCATAGAACGTTCGTGAGGGGTGGAGGGCCACGAGACCGACGTCGACCTGCCTCTCCTGGTAATGGCCAGCTATGCAAGTTCCGCGACGGGCATGAAAGCCTGATCGACAGCGACCGGCGATGTTCACGGAGACTGCGATCCCCCAGCTAACTGGCTCGAGCTACCATAGAGCGGCCGTGAACGCGACGATGCGTGCAAGGCAGTACAATTGCCGTTCATGTCCGCTTGTGGTGCTCGTCGGCAGGCTGCCCCTGCACGCGTCCGGCGCGAGACCGAAGCAGAGAGGAACCACGCGGGCGAACGACTGCGTTTGCTTGTCGGAAGGCAAGAAGGCGCAGCGCTGAGCCAGCGACCGGGTGCATGGCTGGAGGTCCAAAGCGGACTCGCAGAGCGTTGCGGGGACCGAGGCGCGACCCACCATCACGTCGCGGCCAATAGCATGCACCCGCACGAGCTATGTCGAAAGCAGCACATCGCGGACTGATCTCGAGCAGTCGGCCAGGGCGAGCGGAGTAACCGTGGCCCGGCGACGAGCCCATGCGGACACACTGGGCCCCACTGCGCACAGTCTGTCTGATAGACTCCCATGAGAAGATGTCCAATCGTTCCTAGTCGCTAGTAGACGTACTTACCCGCTGCTCCCTCCTACCGCTAGAGCGCCCGAGTCCAGTGCGCACGGGATCAGGCGAAGGTCTGGGTACGACCCCACGCAGGACGTGATGGAGGGAGGTATGATTGAGTTGATGCTCACGACATGAACAGGAACAGAAACACGCAGGGACCTGGATGCGCCCGCGGGTCAGCACGTCCCAGACCGCGCTCAGTCTGCAGGCACCCGTACCTTGACCTTGACTTCCACGGCGCACGTCCGCGCAAGAAAATCAATATCCAGGGCGGGATCTCGAGCACTCTATCAGGGCGAACGGGGCTGATGTGGTTCGTCGACGAGCCCATGCGGACATACTGGGTCCCACTGCGCGTACAGACTGTCAGATAGACTCCCATGAGAAAGCGTTCGTCGTTCCTATTCGCTGCTGGACTAACCCGGTTGTTCCCTCGCGTTGATAGAGCCCGTCCGTCCGTCCGTCCGTCCCCGAGGAACGCCTCGGGCCTGAGAGGGTAGTGAGATACGCATCGTCGTGGTTTACGTGTCAGATAATGCGGGAGGAACCCGGATGGTCGTGTCGTGTTCGACAGGGTGTGCTACAGACGAACGGACGGTCTCCATGTCAGATATTCTACGGGCCCAAAATGGGAATATCATCGCACTCACCGGAAGCGTGCTGACATGGGGCGCGATGTTCACAATCATCGGTTGCCACGCTTCTCGATGCTCGCCCGTTAGCAGCACACACTCCGGAGACGCAGCGGCGTTCGTACCTCTCCGAAGGGAGCTGGTCGTGCAGCAGCGCAACAGTCGACAGATTGAGCAATCCGTCCCGGGGCCTCGCCGAGGCACAAGAAGACCTCCGATTGACAAAGGGCCGCGAAGTCCAACCGATGTCGCGCGGTATGGCTCTTCACAGCTAAGGCGCCCCAATCCGCTATGGAGAAGATCAAAGAGAAAGTCTGGGTTCGTCTCACGGAGAGAATTATGCGTCGTTCACGACGTGATGGAGAGAGGTACGCTTAGGCCTAGGGCCCGTGACCGTGTCAGATGTTGCAATGGCCGGTGTACGTGAGGATACTGTGCACTCACCTCAGGACACCGACCGGGTGCTATATATCGCGGGGTTCGCAGTCATGTCTTGCCACGACGCGCCGCCTCCGACCAGCTTCCCGCCGATCCCCGCCCGTTAGCATTAGACACTTCGGACATACAGCGGCGTGCCTCACGTTTGCCCAGACGGCTCCAAACAATGCTCACCGCCGGAGCGCAGCTTGAAGAGACTCGTCCAAAGGCCAGGGAAACCGAAATTGTGCGGTATGACAGCTCTTCTCATGTTGGACGTTCGATAGCGGCAGAACCAGTGCGGATAACCAGGCTCGCGTCGCAGGATGCTGGTCGCAGCTTTCAGCATGACTGCGTCCGTCTTCTGCTCCGCGTGTTGTCGCGCCGTTAGCGGCCTCGATCGGATCCGCTGTGGACAGAAACAGGCGGAAAGCCTAGGTGTCACCCACGCAGGAAGGTATGCGTCGTTCACGACGTGATTGGGGGAGGTATGATTAGGATGACGCCCACGACAGGACAGGCCTAGGGCGTGCGGACAAACGAACGGCCTGTGCCCGTGTCAGACGTTGTATGGGTCGTGTACGCGAAGATCAGAGGATAATGTGCACTCACCTCAAGACCCGGTGCTACAAATCGCGGGGTTCGCAGCCATTGCTTGCCACTCCGACCAGCTTCCCGCTGCTCGCCCGTTAGCAGTACACATTTCGATCGTACAGCTGCATTCGTACCTGTGATCAGACCTCTCCAGAATAGCTCGCCAGTCCGCAACGCAATGACGGACAGCTGGACCAATCCGTCTCGAGGTCGCAGTATTCAGCATGACTGCCTCTGTCTTCTGCTTCACATATATGGACTCAATCCAGTCGTTCCTGCGGCTGCAATGGGTCTTATTCGCACATTGCAACTCTAGCTTCGTTTGTCCAAGAGTACAAGTCCGCGTTCACGTTCATAGGGAATGATGATGATGATGTCGGTGGCATGAGCGAGGATGGCAAGACGTTGTGCTCGGGCAGCGCGACACCGCACGCGACGCGTCGGCCGGAATCGGGAAGCGCGCAAGCGCCGCCGTTGACAGTCATCTTATCCGATAACAGCGGGATCAGTACTAGTACAGTGTACTTACCTCAGTAAGTAAGTATCACTTGTTGCTACAAGTTCAAGCATACGCTGGACGACGACAAGGAGCTCTGAAAACAGCCTCACATTAGCGTGGTATACATGTAGCACAGTTCATTGTCCAGTCCGAGTATACGGCTCACAACATGCGAAGTCCACCCCGTACACACAACACACCCGGAAAGTCCGTCCTCGTCTAAACCCCTGTCCACCGTATCCATCCGACACCATGACCCAAACCCATCTCACAAAGCCGCACCCGCACCTGCAAGGACACCCAGGAGCGCAACGCCCATGGCGCCGAACGGCGGCATCGAGAGAGGCGCGGCAGCGTTGTTCAGACCCGTTCCAGTGCCCGTGGGGGCGCCGGTGCCTGTGCCCGTGCCCGTGCCACCCGTCCCCGCCCCCGAATCCGTAGCACCCCCCGTGCCCGACCCGGTCGGACTCAGCACGGTCCCAACGCTCGTCGTCTTTGAGCCCGCGCCGGTGGTGGTCGCCGCGGACGAGGTGTCCGTGAAGGTGATCCCGCTGCTCGTCGTCTCTGTCACCGTCTCCGACGAGGACACGGAGACGTCGGTGGTGACGCTGACGTTTGACGACGTCGCTCCCGCGGGGTCGGTGGTGGTCGCCCCCGACGAATCGGTCGAGGAGTCGGAGCCTGTGTGCGCAGCAAAGCGAATTGAGCGATGAGGTTTGAAAGGGGGATGATGAATCCAGAGTACGCACTTGTTACGGTCGAGAGCGTGGTGTCCACCGTGGAAGCGCTCGATTGCGCAAGGACACCGCTGTACATGAGTGCCAGGGAGAGGAGAACGAGCTTGGTGTTGGCGAACATGGCAGTGATAGTAGAATCGCAGGGAAGGACAGACGGCTCGTGTGCGTGTGCGTGTCGAGGGAAGGGGCGAGAAAGCGAGGAAAGCTGCTGTCCCGTGCGCCTTCAGCCAATATATATCGCGCCTTGAAACCTTCCCTTCCGTGCATCAAAGAGGGTTCTCCACAGCGCTGCTGCGCACGACGGGAGGTCTTCGCCGTGCGTGTTCGCAAATTGAAACACCGGGCG
>WJSG01020355.1:0-29320 GCA_016618145.1 Sanghuangporus lonicericola
ACCCGGAGCGCTACCCAGACCCCGACGCATACAAGCCCGAGAGGTTCCTCCGCAAAGACGGAACGTTTGACTGCAGCACCAACGACCCCAGTCGCTTCGTCTTCGGGTTCGGTCGCCGGTGAGTCTCACCATGACACCTTCTGAGGTCTACTGGACACTGACGCGCGTCTCCGCACGCAGCGTGTGCCCGGGCAAGTACTTCTCGGAGGACTCGAGCTGGCTCATGATCGCGCAGTTCTTGGCTACGTTCAACATCACTGCGGTGGAGGGCCAGCCCTTCCCGAAGGCGGAATTCATGCCCGGAGGTGTCTCGTGAGTGTTACCTGCCTGCTCTGCTCCACCGTGGGCGACTTGCCCGGGTGATTGATTGTCCGTGACTGACTGTTGACTGGCGCGCAGACGTCCGAAGAAGTTCAAGAGCAAGATCACGCCAAGGTCCAAGGCCGCGGCGGAGCTCGTCGAGCACGCTGCTCGTGATTGAGCATGTTATCCTTTGGCGACGGTCCGCTGGCTCGTGCACCCCTCGCTCATTCTGCTTTCCGCTTTGTAAATCTATCGGTGCTCCATGTACATGTCGGTCTGTATCATTGCTCTTTATCGTTATTGCTGCATAGCTTTGCGAGCTACCACCAGTCGCGCCGATGTCTGGCGGACCTGCGAGAACCCAAACGACATCCTCCAGCCCTGGATCGTCTCTGCCCTGGTAGTGTTCCTCCGAGAAAACTGCTGATAGCTAATATCCCGAAGTTCCGTCGAGTTCCCGGGTGACGAGGAGCTTGTTTAGCAGGAGCCTCCGGCTGAGTCGGGTATTCGCACCCTTCAAGGGACTGCAAGAAACTTCGCGAGCTCACCTTCTTGCGCCCGTCTATTAGACCATGCGGTCAAGGAGTGCGGTAATTGGGAGAAGAAGGTGATTACCGCCGCAGTGAAGATAGACTCGGCACACGCTCAAGCCCGCTTCTACGACCGACTCGGAGCCACCTGATACATGAAGGCGTCCAGGGTCCAGACTCCCAGTAGTGGCAGGGATGATAGGGTTCTGTCCACAACGTACATGAGAAGGCGATATCGCATGCGGTTGAGCGACTCCGAGTCGGATGTTCGCCTTGCGTTCTGCTCAACGAGTGCGAACAAAGTGCGAAGCGACTTTCGTCCGGGGTATAAGCATCATTAGCAATGAAGCTGTCTTGCGATGTTTCGCATTGCCGTTGCGGGGTTGCGGAGAGAGCATGGATTTGGTACTTCAGTGACGCCGAGTGGCGTCAACGGTCACTCCGGCGCCATCTTTCGAGCGACTACGATTTAGCCTTCTGCCACCACTCGAGAAATTCTATGATTCCTCCCCTGTTCCCCTCTTCTCCGTGCTCAAGCTTCAGCCAAGCTTCAGCACCACATCTGTCTCATGGGTGTCGTCGACTTGTTTCAACTTTCGGGGATCGCGAATCGTCCGAAGGAAGCTCCGTCGTATTGCCGCTGCTATTGACACTATCGAACTCTCGAACAGCCACAGGAACTAACTGTGGAGCACCTGAGTTATTGACAGAACGCTCTCGTCTCTGGTCTAGAAAAATCTATGTCCTCCTTATCCCCTCACACCAGCCTGAGAGCGGAAGATCTTATCAAGACGAGCGCGAGGCAGCAGCAGCCAGTCCTACCGCGGACGGGACGTCTCTGGCACTTTGCATGATCAGCGAGGCATCGTCCTCCCTAGACGACGGTTGCGACGGCTAGGCTCCCGGTTCTCTAACAACTCATTCTGCGGCTCCGCCTGCTCGGACTGGGATCTCATTGTCGGAGACGCCAGTGAGATTCCGACATCCCACGCACTTCGTCTTCACGTCCCGCCGACCTAGGGAGTATAGTCGATCCCACCCCCTACCAAGCTTGGTCAGGCAATATGGACGCTATCGACCCCCAGCCGATGTATGTCTTCTCCTTCTACCTCCAATCCCGGGCCGAGCTAAAGTGCTTTGAAGGATTGCGCCCCTGGTAGGATCTTGCATGTGCACCATGTCACTCATTCTGACGGGCTTGCTAACAGTTCTTCGCCAACTCACTCAACTGGCTCGCATTCGGAGCCTTGCTCGTGCAGACCTGTAGGTCCTAAGTTGCCGCCTTATAAATGGCACCGGCAAGACCGCTCTGACCCCTTGACAGACTATTGGTCGCAGAATTATCCGTCAGAGAGGCTTTGCATCCGCTTACTCGGTGAGTACTAGCGCGACTGTAATACCGCTAGCTCATTTGGGACCCGCAGTTTGGGGTGTCTTCATTTTGGAGTTGGTCCAGACAGCGACGACAACCCATCAAGCATACTGGTACGGCGTCACGAACTGGAACAACCCCTTTGCGCTCGGGACCTTCCCGTGGTCTGCCATGACAGTACCGACCATGGCTGGGATCCGTATGTTCTTCTCGCCTGCAGCCAGCGGCGTCGATCTTAACAGAACATGTCACCGCAGTTGCTGCGGTAGCCCAGATGTTCTACGCATGGTGCGTCTCTGCTCGTCCTAGGTATGAGTCTTCAGCTGACGTGCTGTATGGCGAGACTCAGGCGCATATGGACGCTGTCTCCTCATCGCGGCTTCCGTGTCATGTCTGTGCTCATCGTGCTGGTGAGCAAGTTCACTCTGCAGGTTTCTCTAGATGGTGGACATATCCGCTTCACGCAGCTTGCTCTGCTACAATCAATAACATCGATCGTGGTCTCCGTCATTGTCAGTATGAAACCAAGTGAACGCTACTCGTCACGGAAACTGATAGTCTGCCTCTAGTTCCAAGTGAACGCTAGCCCGACAACATTGCTGAAGTTGCATCCCGGATTCGAGCTATGGATCACGGCCAGCTTCGTAGCGGACGTCCTCATTGCAGGCTCGATGCTGTGGATCGTGCGGATATTCCTCAGTTTATCCGATCTCTACGCTGACCCTGCACTTAGCTCTATTCCGTCAAGCATCAAACGATGTGGGAACGCTCCACGAACCTCGTCGGAAGACTTATAGTCATCACCATTGGAACGGGAACGGCCATCGCGCTCTGCGGCGCTCTGACACTGGCACTGTTCGCCACAACAGTCGGGGAGAGCTTTCAATATCTACCTGCGTAAGGCCTCCGGCTTCGATATTGTCCACTCCATGCTCATCGTGCTACGGTCCAGGGCTTACATCTGGGGCAAGCTGTATGTCTTTGCGAGACACCTTCGAATTTTTGTATCGCTGACGCAGAGCGTCCGCCGCGATGTGAAGGTATTCGAACAGTGTCATGGTTAGCCTGAACTCCCGCAGGTCGCGCCGCCCTACGCCGGGCAACTCGACTCAGTCCGAGTCGTACCCAATGCGCATCCAGGTCTCGCGCGATGTCTTCCGCAGCGATGGCAACCACACGGCCGACGGTACCTTGGTCGGGGTACGTACGACTCTGAGTCTAGTACCTTACGACATCCTGCAGTTATTTACCACTGCTTCATAGGGATCTGTTGGGGATGTCATTGACATCAAGCCCCCGCACCTACCAGGAGCCGCCGACGAGGTCCGCCTCGAGTCTTACACGTCGGACGACCAGACTGCCCGTGATGTCGAAGCAGGCTCTCGCGTCTAGTACGACTGATCGGGTACTTAACGTGGCTCGAATTCTACGTCCATATGAAACGCATCTTCATGTATGCCCGCGTTAACGACACTCAGCCTCGGTCTCACTAAGTGCCATGCACTGTCCTCATGACACGATTGACATCTT
Organism: Sanghuangporus lonicericola; assembly: GCA_016618145.1. Taxonomy (NCBI): domain Eukaryota; kingdom Fungi; phylum Basidiomycota; class Agaricomycetes; order Hymenochaetales; family Hymenochaetaceae; genus Sanghuangporus; species Sanghuangporus lonicericola. Next base: position 3,736 of record WJSG01020355.1, read on the forward strand.
CTCTTACCGCGAGCTTCTGCAGGCATCTGCCTCGAAAGCTCGGGGTCCAGGCTTAGTCCGTGCGATCAACGCCCGACAGGACCGGAAGGGTCCCTGGCGCACTGGCTCTCGCTCGTCAGAATCATGAGTACTTAGAACAAAGCCAGGAGATCGGCAGCAGGTATGTAAGTACGTATTCCCGTATGAATCTCATCAAGTTCTGCGAGACAGACGCCATGACCTCAGCCTTGCGCGGTACGATCTCAGTCGGATGGCCGAGCAGTAGTTGAGCGCACCCGGGTGCGATGATGGCCGTGTCGGACGTCCGCTGCGCACGCAGGTCCTTTCGGTCCGATTGATAACTATGTTTAGCTGCTCCTCTGGTCCTAGAGGTGCTTTCGGTGCTTCTAACCTCAAGATAGACGATGATCCAGCTGAGTCACGCTCGACTCTCGTTTTGATTTGGGCGCGAGATCAGAACGGATCCCGGAGGCCGGAGTACAATTTGAACCTTCGATGGAAGAGCGCATCCCGGGTCGGCTGGAAATCGCATCCGCTTCTAGCTACTGCACCCATGATGGGGGCCTGACTTGGGGCCTGAAGCCTGAGGTCTCCCGGACGCAGCATACGACCCGGGTCGACTCTACTTGCGAGCATGCGGACATCATAAGTATCGGCAAAAACACAGAAGTGAGCTGAACGAATGGTCGAACTGTGCACGCTTCCTGTTCGCAGACAGGAACTTACTCACTCTAGGAACTCACTCTAGCGCCACACCAGAGAGGCCTTCGTCGACAACCCTGGGTGCCCGCGTCACGGTGGACGTCTGTCTCATTTAAAATAATACATGATCGAGCCACTTCGTTTAAACCAGAAGTCACTGGTTCGGTTCCTCAGCTCATCAGTTCAATGCTTCAAAGTAAGTACTCAACTGTAAGAACCCGGGCCCCATTCTGCACGCCAGGGCGTCCTGTAATGCTGTCCGCTCTCCAAGAGCGGGCATGATGATTAGCCGCAGGCCCTATGTAGCGCGTAACAAGCCCTCGCAGCAACACAATAGTACAGTACAGACTCGACAGCAGACAGCAGACATTATCCAGCAGACAGTATCCAGCAGACAGTATCCAGCAGACAGTATAGACAACCCTCCCACAATACGCGAGAGGGGGAAGAAGGAACCGTACACTCAGATTATGGGCACCCGGGTGTCCCCCGAGAGCCCCGAGATCTGGCTCCCGTCCTCCATGCTCCGCGGGCCGTGCTTCGCCTGCGCCGCGAACGCGTCGACGGAGTCGCGCTGTTGCACGCCGCTCCGCCGCGAGAGCCCGGCGGCGGTCTTGTAGTCCCCGACCTCGGGTATCTGTCAAACGTCAACCGAGGGCCCGGTCAGCTTCACATTCGCTGCGCCGAGGGAGCGATAAGGATAAGGGGGAATGGGAGCGAGACGGGGGTGAGGGACGCGACTTACGGCTCCGAAGGTGTTCTCGCGGTATGTGTCGCGTGTCTGGAAGCGCATGGAATAGGACTCGTAGTCCGTGGTCGCGGTCCCGACGGCGTTGTGCGCTTTGCGCGAGTTGAGGCTGACCATCACGCTGTTCGAGTACCTATAGCCCGGGCCATGTCAGCTCGCCATACAAATCCCATGCTATACAGCGGTAACGTACAGCTTGCCCCAGATGTATGCTCTGTGGACGCAGATGGTGCCTGTAAGCGGACCGCCTCCATGAGACAACCCAGGGAGAACTCACGCAGGGAGGTACTGGAAGCTAGCTCCAACGGTAGTCGCGAAGAGCCCGAGGGTGAGCGCGCCACATAACGCGATGGCCGCACCAGTACCGATGGTGATACCGATCAGTCGCCCGACAATCCCACTCGCTCTCTCCCAGATGCTCTGGTTCCTGACCGTGTATAGCTATGATATGTGAGTGAAGCGTGTGAGTCCATGCGTATTTTTCACAAGAAAACGACAGCATACGTACGATGTAGAGCATGTTGCCGGCAATGAGTACGTCACAGACGAAGCTGGACGTGATCCACAGCTGTTCCCAAGTGCCGGGTCAGAGCCGTCTCTCCGCCGGCCACAGCGGAGAACCTACCTCGAAGCCGTGGCGTAGCCTTTCAAGTTCTACGGGCGTAGCGTTGAGTTGGAACTGCGAGTCGCAAGTCGTGTGGGTCTGCGGACAGTTTGTCATAGGAGAAGGAACTGGACGTACCAAGACTGAGACGACGATGGACGTGATGCATTGGAGAAGAGAGAGCTTGAGTGGAGAAACGAAGGTTGAGAAGAGTGCGAACCAGTATGAATGGATGCGGCTTACCACCACGATGAGAATAGCCATTCCACACAATATCCAGTTCGACGACAGAACGAAGACTCTCCTGTGCGGTATCCTGAGTAAACGTTCCTCTCGCCTTCAACGAACGAGCCTCGGAACGCACCATGCGTAGAACATTTGCACAATGGCCGCAACTGGAAGGGTCGTTCATGCATCAACATATTGTGGCACGTCATACGCAGTCGAGAAGTCGAGAAGACGCACTGATTCCTGCCATGATCGGCACCGTCATCGCAGACCATGGGAACGTCAGCAGCGCCGCGGGGTTGTTCCAATTCGTGACTGTATACCACCATGCTTGGTGCGTCGTAGTAGCCGTCTGAACGAGTTCGAGCACGAATATCGACGCGACTGCCCATTCGATCCACAATCAGCAGGGTGCACGACACGACCTGCATGCTAAGAGTTTCGCATACCGAGAACACGTATCCAACGCTGATCAGTGGGGAAGTTCTGCAGGTAGAAGCCTGTAACGAAATCAAGAATCAGCAGCCTTCGTGAGAACGAGAGTCACGAGAAGCAACACGCACAACATTGTACAAGCAGCACGCCAAGTGCTAGCCAGTTCAGCGAGTTGGCAAGGAACTGAACATCGCATGAGGAAGTTGTGAGCTGAAACTCATGGTACCGCCGGTCATGGTCGTACCAGGGGCGCAATCCTGAGAAACGGAACGACATCTGCATCAGCACGGCGTGGACAGCAGGCGGCGAGGCACAAGATGTCACTCACAGCGGTCCAGGATCGATAGTTGGTGCCTCCATGCTGTAGAGCTACAGGACCGTATCTCGAGGGCGAAGGGAGGAAGGACAGTGGCAGAAGGTAGTTGGCAACCTGCGCCGTCGTGGCGTTCTCGGGGCAAACGCAAAGAGCACCCCGCTGCGGCCCCAAGCGGTCACCAGCACCATGCGGCGGCGTCTGCAATGGCGTGGCTGGTACGTATGTATAGAACCGGTAAGGCGTACGTTTCGTCGCTTGTTGCGTCTGATAGAACTTTGCAGCAGGTGATCGGGGGCGGGGATTCAGCGAAGCTACGCCTAACTGATATGCGGTGGGCACCCCGAGTCGGGTTCTGATGGCGATTGAGTAGCGATTATTGGTGCGCTTGTTGCGGAGCGCCCCTGCCCGACGGCGCGCCCACAGCGACGAGGCGGGAATGAACGCCTTCCAGTCCTCGACCGACGTGCGGACCTTGGACGGGTCCGCTCACGGTGGCGGTCCAACCGCTCCGATGACTGCGGAATTTGAGTTGCGCGTGCGTTATCGTAGCGTTGGTGCTACATTGACATACATACATACACGGGGTCGCTGAAGTATGAAATGAAACCATTGCCGTTTATACGTGGTGATTCGTATATTCGTCTGATGAGTGCAGGGTCCTCACCGCATCCAACGAGGTGGGCGGGTCAACAGGCCTCCTGCTGCCTCGCTATTGTTCAGCGCCGGAGTTTTAGCCCAACGCACGGATACGGAGAACGCGGGGAGAGGCGTAAGCCGGCTGTTCGCAACACAAGCGGTCGGAAAGAGAGCACAAAGGGAGGCTTGAAGTGCCAACGCTGACGTCGTCACTAAGGTCAGTCACGACGACAGGCATAAGAACAGCTGAACTCGCTCACATTTGCAGTTCCCGTCTACATATCGCAGGTTCCCATGGGGCTCCGTCCTATGCACTCGCTCGCCTGCGACACAGACAGACAATAAGCACTCCATGGCGCAAGTCCTTACAACTGCGTGCGGAGGACGCAAGTGCAGGTACATACCTTGAATTATCCTCCGTACCCACTCCGCTCCGCCTCGAAGGAAATGTGCTCCTCGGTGTCCTCACAGGTCGGCCCACTTGCGCCACATCCCACATTCGCGCCACCGCCAGTCGCCGGCCGACACTCTTACGGCGACAAGGAAGCGCAAACCTCCCGTACGGCGGCGTCTACTCCTGCGAACAGCTATACACACCCGAGCCGCAGCGCACAGACTCCGAAGCCGACGGCGCAGAGCCGTGACCAATCCCACGTAAACTCGCACGAGAGTCGCCTCCCCACGCGCACGGAGAAGTTGCGACCGGAGTTCATACACCGAACCGACGCGTCCGAGGACCGGAAGGAGGCGGCGACTCACGTACCGGACGACTCGCGACACCACTGTCCCGCCACCCGGCGACTCGCCACACCGGGAAACCAGCGCCACGACGAAGAGTGGTGCCGGTCCGTGCGCGCCCAGCGTGTCCTGGAGGCACTGTGTGGTGTGTGGGCCCGGAGGATGAAGGGGAAGAACGTGTGTGGGGTCGAGCAGTTGAGGACGAGACGCGAGCTCATGCTTGCGATGCGGCATATCGCGAGCTATGTGGCGTGGTATCAGGACGAGGAGCGGCGGGGTGCGTGGAAGAGATGCTAGCGAGAAGAGCAACGTTACGTACTGTGAGACTCGAGTCGCGCATATAGCACGAGGGCTGGCTGCAGGACAGCAGACAAGAGGGAATGTTGTAGGCAGTAGGCAAAGGGGCGAGAGGATGTCGAGTCGGTTAGCCGGGCAGCATGTAGAGAGCGTGTGGGTTTTCGACCTCTGTGGACCCTCTGTAGATGTGCTTTCGAGATGTATCAGCACCGTGTATGCGCACATGAACAATCTACGAACACGCACCTGCATGACGTAGCCTTGCTAGAGCATGTCCATGCTCAATCATCCTCCTAGCCAACGCCATCCAGATCTCACGCTTATAAATGCATCTGCTCTAAGCCTACATCGCGAACGAGGATAAAATTCGCCGTATCCAGAAGTCAATCAGCGTGCATATACGCTAAATGCAAAACGTCAGACGCACCAGTAGTTTGTCGTTCATTCGCGTTAGCGTCGCACCCCAGTAGATGTCTCTACAGGCACGTACATTCATATTTTGGTTTCCTGCTTCCTTCCCTCGTTCACTGCCATCTGCAGCTTCAGGCTTCGACAACTCCCGGCGTTGCCTGAGCGTTGCTGGATCACAATCACCGGCGACAGTCTGGATAAACTTGCGCGAACAGAGGTCCGTGGTGGTAGAACAACGTCAATTGAGCATACATGGGATGCAGGCTGTGGTGTGTCGAACGAAAACTTCAGAGTAAGGATGGTGAGAGACGGCAACGAGGAGGAGGACGAGGGCAAGCCGGCTTCGCGGACACAGACGCCGAAGTCCACAGATCTCGATAGCACCTCTACAAGTCGCCACGACCGTCTCCATCGTCCGGACCTGTGCTATGTGCAGGCTCTATTCACCACTCTACGTCGCCAAGGTGAATGTATTGTGTAGGAGTCGCTCAGCGCTCATCTTGCATCATCCGCCACTTCCGTTACGAAGAGCTCACAATAAACATTGGAGCTTTGTACATGACTCTTCGGTCCATACTAGGTGTTCCCTTGGCGACCCCTCCTCTAGTCTCGCCTTGAGCCGGCGCGCCATGTTACAACTACTTAGCAGGAGTGCAACTAGAACGCCTTGCCCTCGTCGTGAAGGGATACGACGCGCCATGTCAGGAACAACTGCGACCAGCCGACGTGACCAAGGTATCCTGACCCAATTGTCACCTATTGAGATGACATGAGGGTGCCATATGTATATTAGCTGGCCAACGTCTCACAATTTCCTCCTGCCCCTCCTGAGACCTCCATCGCCACCACTTCGGACCACAAACATCAGCTCCCTCAGTCAGTCACCACTGGACGCCATGGGCAACTGCTTCGGAAAGCAAATCGATGACACTCAGGTGGTGACCCCATTTACGCTATTACACCCCGAGTCTTTCTCGCCAGCATCCACTCCGTTTGTCAACGAAGTCCATACTACATCGTCCACTACGCGCCTTATCACTCGCCCTCAATCAAGCAGGTCCCGAAGTCAGGCTTATCCGGACTCACGGGGGGAGCCCAGCACCTTCAACCAAGAACTCATGGGCGGAGCAACAATCTACAAGAACAACACCGGAAAGCAAGGGTATAGACAGTGAGTTCATCCGAGCTTCACACAACCCGTTCATTCCTGATCGACATCCAGTGTATAACGTCTGGGCTCTACCATGCTGGGCCATGGTCGTAGAACGCGGGGAATCGACGTTCTTTGGAGGGAGTGTCGGTGGGACAGGTTCCTCCTCGACGCCTCTCGCCTACTGTTCTCACGGCTTGCTATAACGTACTAGGCTGCTCAGGACAGTCAGAACAAACCAGACATCATGTACTATACCACAACTTACGTTTGATACCCGCATACGCATGTCTCTGCTGACCGCATGATGAACGCGTGAAGTCCACGTAGTGTGTCCAGTTCGCAGCAGTCCACGACGGATGTATAACATCGGTTGAGCGGTTCTGTCCGCCATGGACAAGTATGACTGCAGGTTCGGTGGCGAGAGACCTGAAGTCCGGGAGAGGGGCGTTGACAGTACTTCGTCGCATCGTACTACTCTCAGGCGCTATCCGGTCTAGAGGCATGTGAGTCGCGAGGTGCAGACACAGACAAACGCTTGATGCTCACTGAGGGACTGAATCAAGGAATGTGTCGCTACAGTCCGCTCGGCCGAGCGGAAGGGTGGCGGTGGCGGGCTACGCTCGAGTTACTGAGGGCGCACAAAAGACTTCCGGCATCTCTTGCTATCCGTTCACCATGCACGCCGCATGGCATGGAGGTTGCCCCTGCGCGCTCTACACTGAAGTCGTAGTCCAACGATAGGACAAGAATCAGGGCGTGAATCGTTATATGCGCGCGAACTTACCAAAGACCGTGCCAACAACACATTTTGTCGTGCGCCAGTACAGTATCCCCGAGTTCATCGGAGGGTCGACGAGGCCAGCGACCCACGGACCGAAAGACGGATGGGAAGAACATGCGTGCCCCGGAGCAGCTGAAGACCAGGTGCGACCTCTTGCTTGCGATCCGACGCCTTGCGACCCATGGGTCGTGAAGATTGAATGGTGATCCTCGTCGCGTGTCGAACATCCTGCCCTTGATGTCCAGAGCAACCCTCCTCGAGGTGCCTAGGAGGTTCGCGAGGCGGATGCCACAGCTCACGCTGGCGCACTGTCTCGATGCTGAGCTGCCATAGAGGGTGACTATAGCGACGCAAAGAGTAAGCAACGCGAAGCAGAGCTGCAGCTATAAAGGAGCAGTAACATGAGAGTCTGCGCACCTCTTTTCTCCCGCTGCTCGTCATTCGGATATCGCTTTTCCTCGACTATACCTCGGACCACAGACTGCCCCACATCCCATACGGATTCACCATCTCATACCGAATTCCCGGGAAGCTCGAGTCGAGCGATATCTTCAAATCGCAGCAACTCTACCCCGTTGACACCGCCCACTGACGGTGGTCCGCACCCGCATCCCGCCACAAACCCCCCGCCAACCATCCCAGACGGCCCCCAGCTGGCAGTCCACACCCGATCGCATGCGATCGCCCATGCAACGTGCACGCCACCGCTCCCTCGCGGCAAGGACGTGGCAGCACGCCTACCCGCTCCATGCCTGACCCACCATGAGTTGAGACGGATATGCCTCAAGTACATGTGGCGCATCGAGGGACATGTCTCCTGCTACCACGCAGAGGAGAAGCAGGAGTCCGCAACGCAGGAGGAATATTTGACGTTCCTGTGCAACATGCTCAGCGCACGAATTCTCCTGGAAGATCTAGGAGATGCGGCAGTAGCTCGTCACGTACCGGATGTGGCGCGGAATGTGGTGGCGGACGTGGGGAGTTCGGGACCTATGCAGCAGGTATAGGCGACAGAAGATGACGAGGATATTGGACCCGTGCGGGCGGGATCAATGGGCCTTCGAAGAACTTGGAGAGAAATTTGTGTATATAGCGAACGAATAAGTCCCCGTCGAGAATTACCAGTAATTCACAAGGTTTGAGTGGCGAGAGCGACCGGTAGGATCACAAGCTTCTCCTTATCCCACTGCCTCACGATCAGTATCATCCATGGCGTCCACGAGGAATCAAAAAGCTCACCACTCCGCTGGTATAGTACACATCGCTCTGCATGACCTTACGTACTTCTTCAAGGCTCTCAGCCTCGCAGATGAAGACCGACCCGACCATCTTCTTCTCCGCGGATGGAGATGCGATAGACTCCGGGGTCAACATCGCGCCAGCGACTTCTGCAGGTCCGGATGTTAGCTCAACATGTCTCAAGCAGAGGTTCGTACGCACTGAACATGCCACCCTTGATGTACTCAGCAGCCTTCTCGAGGTGCGCAGGACGCACGCTCAGCCGACGCTGCAGAGCATCCGCGTCGGTCATGTCCGGCGCGTACACGATGAACTTGTGGCGCGGCGCTGGTGTATCGGTCGACATCATGCGCCAGCGAGCAAGACAATAGGGGACGAGTGGTCGTCGAGCACGAAGGAGTTGCTCCGGGACTATACGACCGCGTTCCAGCACAGTGCGCCGACGAAGCTGGACGACATACATGGTAGTCGGAGGTGAAGACCGCCTGGGGCTGTGCTCGCAGGATGTCGGTGACACGGAGACAAGCGCCGCCTCCTGGCCCTCTGAGACTCAGATGAGGTTCACCTGTGACTTCATGCATGGACAGATACAGATACAACACTTGGGAATCACATAATGAGGGTTGCAATAAATAAGAACGTATGGGCCAGAGCTGGCCAAAGCCTATCCTAAATCAATCCTCCTCGTTCTTGAAGCCCATGTACGGTTCGAAGTTGTCTTCCGACTGAGCAGGCGGTATTTCAGCTTCGGGAGTGTCGGATATCGGTGAAAGACGACATACCCTGTCACGGTTCCAGCTATGACCATATTGATCCTCCGGCTCTTCCGTGTAGACTCGAAGCTTGTCGTCGACTCGTTCCTCGTCCTCCATATCCTCGAGCTTGGCTACCTTGTAATCGCGATCATCGTCCAGTAGGTACTCATCGTCTTCCCTTTCCCGCTTCACTGGAAATGCAGAATCGGCATACTCATTGTCAACATACTCCAGCTCTGACGGGGCGCGCCTTGGAGGGGAGGGAGAGCGGGCAGGCGCAAGATACGGCAGAGGTACGGAACGGTTCCCAGTCGCGGCGCCAAAGGGAGGTGTGTGAGAAAACTGGTAGGGAGAGACAGTGAAGAGTGGATGGAAGCCGGAGGTGTGAGGATCTGATGGGGGTGGTAGGACGGGAAGAGGCGGAGGGACGGAAAGAGGCGGCGGAGGGAAGTACGAAAACGCCTGCTGTACAGCCTGCGCAGCGGCTCTTTCGGCTTTCTTTTGAGCCTTAGTCTTCTTCGGCTTCTTTGCTTTCTTCTGCGCCTGCGCCTGTGCCTCAGCCACACGCACGGCCTCACGTTGCTGTTCGTACGCAACGTGGAGATAGGAGTAGAGCGTGTCGTTGAAGCCGACGCGCTCGAGGCCGAGTACGTTGACTGTGAGCGACCCCTCTCGGTAGAGCGCCAGGACAGCATTGCGTTCCTCTTGTGGCAATTCCCCTCCGGCCGTGGCGGACTCCAGACGGGTGACCATTTCCTGTAGTCAAAGGAGGGTCAGAAAGCGTATACGCGCACGCGCCACAGTAAGCGAGTCGAACAGATAGTTACTTACCTCCATTGACATGCCCATTTTGCTCATGTCTTGCACCTTAAGCCGCCCGGGACCCGTATGACATACGTACGTTCCCGCGTAGTGTACTTCGCGCGCATAGTAATAGAACACCTCGCGTTCCTGCTCGCCACAAGCGTGCCACTGATCCGCACGGGACCAGATGCGCTGAGCATATGTAGCCGACGGGACGTACATGTAATCCGGGCAGAGTACCAGGCCGAGTTTCTTGTTATTGGTAAAATGATAGAGTTGCCCAATGAAGAGAGGAGGAGCTTTGCTATGAGAGATATCAGTCTCCAGCATGTCAAAAGGCTGCGAGCCACTAACCACGACCTAGAGGCGGGCTACAGACGTGTGAGATGTCAGTCGTCAATGGCCGATTTGTGCGATGTGTCATCTGAAGGGCGCACCATAGGTAGCGCAGGCAAATCTACGCTCATGAACACAGCTGAGGCGTTATAAGGAGCCCCTTTCTCTGCACTACTCAGGAGCGGTCGACTCTGCAGCCATTGGCGGAATTGACTGAGCTGTAACTTAGTTGAGCTACATACCAGAAAACTGCCTTCGAATCGAACAGTGGAATACTCACCCTCTGTGATCCGCTCAGCGTATGCGACGTCGGTCGTCGCCGGACCCCGAGATGACTGAGCCTCTGACGCATGCGCATCACGGGGACCGATGAGGCGAGAGACGAGGATGGGTTCGGTGGCAGCGCATCGCAACCCTGCGGCATTTCGGGGTCCACGAGCAGCTCCTCCTGGCGCTCGATGATTTCGGGATTGTACTGCTTCACATGGGCCTCTATATCGTTTTTCTCTGCCCTGTACGTCTGAATGACAGCCTCCGTGTCGCCATTCATCGTCTGGTATCTTTGCAGAAGGGCTTGCAACTGAGCTGTCTCGTTCTGTGAAGCCAAAAGGTCAGCGGCGTGCCGCTCGCGTGTCAGCCTCTCGCATTCTTTTCGCAGAGCTCCGATGTCGCCGTTTTTTGCCATATACGTGGTCAGATCCCCCTGAGCAGCGTCGCGCTCGCTCTTCATCGTCTGATATTCTCTGCGAGCAGCATTGCGCTCCCGTGCCAGCGTCTCGCATTCTCGCCGTAGAGCGACGATATGCCTCTTCAGGATGTCGATGTTCTGCAGGCACGAGAGATCAGATGCATATCAGTATGCCTCGCCACGAAAACCAGCACTGTCAGTGAACATCTACGTACGCGCTCATATTCGAGGTCTGCAGCTTTCGCGTCGTCTAGCTCTTTCTTAACATTCGGGACGTCCTAAGACCCTACCATTAGTGGGCGAGGCGGGACAGGAGGTGTGGCGTGTGGCTTACGCGGAAATCATACCGGCGATGATGGCGATGGCGCAGAATGCCAACGTAGTTCGGGCTGTTGGGGTCTCCTTCCTCTTTCTTCACGAGTGTCGAGCTCTGTATTAGGCTGCGTCAGTCACGGCTTGCACACGACTCCAAGCACGAGCGCATGATATGTTTGAGGACGGTCTCAGCCTCGTGGCAACTTCCAGTACCCGATTTCGCATACAAAGATGATTACCAGATATTTATCAACCATGCGTAAATGTCTGCATCGTTTGACACACAGGCAATGATACTCACACTGACATCAAGCCGTGGCGAATCCGGGGCCGGTGGTAATATTGAGCTGCTTGACCCCTCGGATTGCATTCTGCAATGACGTGGAATCATCAAAACATACACTTTCATGGAATGCTTCGGTTATTCTAGAGCCGCACCTTATGGTATATTGGAGGTCAGTGATGGGAAGAGGGCAAGAGACCTTCAAGTTCCGAACTGAGCGATACCGACTTTTCGGCGCTTACTTAGCACAGGCTGCGTAACGCTCCCGCGCCTCGAAGTTGCCTCGGAGTACTTACCAGATGACGAACGCAACTCGGATGGTAGCAAGACGACTCCGCAGATGATCTCGACAGTTGCGCTTGTCGTGAAAGATACTATAGTTTAAGCAGAATGTTGTGAGTGTCGTTATCACTACCGCAGCACTCGGCAGTACTTCCCAGACACAACAACGCTCTCCGTGGCAGTTATAAGAGAGCCGTTATGGCCGGCTTGTCCCTCGCCTACCCCGATACCGACCCTTCTGCGGCAATTTACTCTCTCTCCGCCCTCATATCGTCAACTGCACACTTCCGAGACACACGTCACAGCACTATATCCTGCTATCCCAATGAAAGCGTACACGGAACCCCAATTATCCCCCCTCCGAGTCGTCACAGCCCTTGACGGTGGCGGCGGGCGGCGGCTGAAGGGACTGACGACCTCGGCGGTGGCGAGTCACAAGTATGATGACCCACTGGACCCAGAGTACTGTCCGTTGTATACGGAGTCCCCGATAGATATGAGCTGCGGGATTACATGGGCCCAGGACCCACATATCCGGCATCTTCACCTTCCTTCCGCTACCGCACCCTTGCCGTTCGGACTTGGGAGGTCACAACGGGCTAGGATTGGCGAAGGAAGGGCAAGAACGGCTGGATACCCTCCCGAGGTGTTGGATCTCCCAGAGCGGGACCTCGATGTCGATGCCGACGGTCGCGGGGAGGAGGGACGAGTGCAGGATACCGGTGCAACTACGGACGATAACGACTCTCCCATGCACGAGGCGGAGTGGCGAACCAAACGGACCCCTGAAGAGCCCCGAGACGTGGGCAAGATGGACGGCGCGGTCGACCAAGACGTGGACAGGTGAATGAGTTCCTTCGTCACCGCGCGCTGGGGCATCGCTAATTGCAGAATTTCATAGGATGTACACGATTTGTCTAGACGAATGACCGTGATCAAGGCTGGGCAGCTCCGCCATGGCATACCGCCGTTCCTGTTTTCATACCGGGTGTACAAGCCTCTGCGGAGAATAAGTCACTGGCGGAAGGGAAGGAAGCTTTGTACTACATAGAACATACACGTACCTTGGCTCGCTGCGAGTGTGTCATTGAGATCGGGCTCCTGTATGCTATCGACAGTGAGTACGAGAGCATGGGAGGACAGTCATTAGTTACGAGCCATTGCTCGTCGTACCTGTACTGCGACAATTCAGTGATTACCTGTCACTCCATGCAGACGCAGGACTCGAGGCACGACTCACGTTCGAGGACAATAGCAACACTCGCCACACCCATCGCCTCTCAACACCTTGCAACGCTGGATGCGCGGGCGCCGCCAAGGACCGACCGATGTGCTATTGTATCGGAATTCTTGTCCTTCCAGATGATTCCTTCGCGGGTGACGACAGGTCAACCACAGAGGGTGATATAAAGTGAACACACCTCCTACGCAGACTACTCATTCATCTCCTAGCTCTCGAAGACTACTCACTCCCCTTCTTACACCCTGATCTACCCACTCGAACATGCAGAACGGTAGACCGAGGGCCTTATCAGAACCTATCCGGGGTACATTCCACCTTTCGCCACCATCGTCGCAGGACATACTACGAAGTGCAGGGACACTCCGGAGCCGGAGTCGTTCTCGTTCATCCTCAGTGTCCTCAAAGTCAACGCTGGATACTATCCCCGAGGACCAGCCTTCGTACACAAAGCAGATAGCGCAGGCAAATGCGGAGAGTAGATGGATGGTCATACAAAGTCTGGAGGAGGACATACGGGATCGCCTGCAGGAGATAAACGTGCGCTTGGAGGAGATGCAGGAGCTTCGGGAGACTCTAGTCAGCGAGGTAGAGTCGATGCGCAAGACAATGCGGTGGCTTGTGGTCCATCAGGAGCTTCCTTACGCCGTGGCGACCGGACGCGAAGACGTCCTGGATACGAAGAACTCAGAATCATATGGCGGACGGGAGCGGGATGGGAACGGCATCGGAGTGGATCGGGGCGAGGAAGATGTGCGGGAGGTTGGGGAAGACTCACAGGGCGAGATGAAGTCCGAGTTCCTGTGGTAAGAGTCTCTTCCATCATTGCATAGGCCTCCTACTTACCAGCTGCGTTGCGATAGGGACTGAGGCCGACTTCGCGATCGAGTCATTGGCTAGCATACCGACCGCGCCCCCTCGACAGTCTCATGTAACACGCGTATATCAAAACATGTGTAGCTCTCCTTCTTCCGGTCACAATACCCTTTGACTGTAGCGCGTGTTGTAGTCAGCACGCAATAAGGAAGGATTACACCGGCGTGCACTCACCTCGACACTGTATCATCAAGCGCGCCACACCGTCATCATATCGTTCACCTCGTCCTTGTCTAGCCTCGGAACCTTGGACGGACCCGGCCCACCACCTTCAGTCTCCTCGCCATCGTCCCATATCTCGTCAAACCAGTCCCGCTTCCTGCGTCCCGACTGAGATGCATGCGTCGATGGCGTACCCGTTTCGACGAGCATATCGGAGATCGTACTCGTACTCGCACTCTCAGAGCGCCTCCGGTCGCGCTGGTCGTGCGCCTTCCTGAGGATTTCGAAGAGCTTCTTGTTGAATCCTACACGCTGCAAGCCGAGGATGCGGACTGTGGCGGTTCCTTCGGCATACAGATCTGCAAGGAGAGGCATGTAGGTCTTCGCCTTCGCTTGCCTGCTCTGTGAGGACTTGATGTTGACGTTGAAAGTCTTGCGTGCAACGGCCTGCGCGACGCTCTACCAGTGGAAGAGGTTCAATGGCAGATCTGAGGTGAGAACAGTTGGGACGCACCTCGGTGTCTACTGCAAGAACTGCCGCCTTGACGGATCGGGGGCCCGCGTGGCACAGGAAGGTGCCTGCGTAGCAGATGTTTCCAGCATCGACGTAGAATAGCTCACGTTGTTGGCCCACGAGGGAATCGCAGTCGGTCGCGGCGGTCCATGTCGGTTCCCCCTCCGAGGGCTTTGGGTTGTACCGATACTCGGGGAAGATAGTGTACGCGTGCTGGGACGATGCTGCCACCCACTACAAGAGGTGACCGAAGAAACAGACACCGCCGGTGCTGTACTCCGTGTACAGTCAGGAGCGACAGACCGAATGCGTTATGTGACATACCAGGCTTTCAAGGTCGCCTTGTGGTATATCGTCAGTAATGAGCTCCACACGAGCTTCGGTTGAGATGACGTACTTTCGACAGCAGCGGGGGCAACTTGGTACCATGAAAGACCACTTTGGACCCGCTCGGGCTCGCAGACGCTGCGACGGATGGCAGAGTATGCAGCAGCGCGCGAAACTACCGCAGAGAATAAGCCCCGACATAGATTAGATGGACTAGGCACACCTGGATCAGGGTTTGACCTGTCGAGGAACCGTGAGGCGTGGTCGCTTCCAACTCCTCGCGCATCTTCTCCAGAATCTGCGCAGTATGGGCCGCGGAATTGGCCAGCTGTGGCTTCAGTTGCTCATATCGCGTCCGCCACGTCGATGCCTCAGCTTGATGGCCTCTGGTAGATTCCTGCGCATCCTCTAGTTCCTTGCGGAGGCGGCTCACTTCTGCTCGCAGGTTTTCGATCTCCTGTGGTGCCAGGCGGTCAGTCAACATAGTTATGGGGCAAGGACATAACTCACGCTTCTCTCAGCACTTCCATGTGAAGCCGTCCCAGCGTCCGATCGAAAAGCCTCGAATTCTCTCCTGAGAGCAACATTGTCCTACCGGGGTGCAAGTCGTCAGTCCAGGTTGTGATTGGCACTGGCCGCGTCTACGTAAAAGCACGCCCTGTCCGACTTTGAGAGGAACTTGAACCTGTAACTTACGTCGGTACTGCGCTGCAGCTGCTCACGAGCCTCCTTGAGCTGTGCATTCAGAAATCTGACGAACTCGGAAGCGAGTTCGGGCTTGAGAGCAAGGTCGGCCATGGCGTCCGGATGATAGCAACTTTACGAGTCGCTGAGCATATCTATGGGTCGTGCCTACCGCAGCATCGTGACAAACGCCGGTCAGGAAGGTCCAGGAGAAGGTGTGGCCTGCGACACGGAAGCGTAGCTGCTATGTGGATGCAGTCGATTCTTGTATGGCCAGAACCTGAGTCATTCGAACACGACCGGGCTTGATGTTACACTGTTAATACTCCTTGCCCTGTGCGACACGACATGTCGTGCATGGTACGCTGTTACTTGTTTCGCATAGTTTAGAAGACGTCCACCGCACTGAAACAGTAGCTGTACATGTTGCAACACTTTCCACTGGTGGGAGAGCAGGGAAGTCGAGTCGAAGTCGAAGTTTAAGAAGTTTGCAAGTAACATACTTATACAGTAAGTAGCTGTAGTCCTCGGACTTATCGGATACGTTCAGAGTTGGGATAAACGCTCGCCGGTAACCCGGCGGATATGTTCCGGGCGTCTATTTCCTACGTATTTACCCCGCATTTCTCCTGTTCCTGCCTTGTCTCCTCCTCCTCCTCCTTCTGCACCAACGACAAGTATCTCTTGCAACCAAACTGAATCCTCTTGTCAACATGGCCTCTAGCAGCTTACGCCAATTTGCGCGCGCGACGAGGACGTGCAGAACGGGGATGAGCCATGGAGTAGTGAATCGGCGTATGGCGTCCGGTGAGCACTTCAGCTCGAGGTGCTTTGCCCTCACTGACGGCGCATAGGCCTTGCGAAGTTCAATTGGGAGGTTGGTGTCTACGCCGGCCACCAGCAGACTCGGCTGACGTCATCATAGGATCCATTGAACGCCGAGGGACTACTCACAGAGGAAGAGGTCGCTGTCCGGTACGTCCGCTTACCCTTCACACACCCCGGAGCTTGCATGAACCATGGCTTGCAGAGATACTGCTCGGGCATTCTGTCAGGCACGTCCATTGAAGTGTTACCGTCCTCCGCTCTCATTGAGAATGCACCAGTAGGAGAATTTACTGCCCCGGGTCCTGGAAGCGCAACGGACTGAAGGTAAGATCGTATACATGTCGACGAGTCCAAGCTGACAGGGCTCCCAGAATTTAACCATGACATCCTGCCTGCTATGGGCGAGCTGGGACTCCTCGGTCCGACCATCCAGGGGTACGACTGTGCCGGCGTGAGCAGCGTGGCGTACGGTCTCATAGCCCGCGAGGTAGAACGGTGCGTAATTCACCTCAATTCACTGCTCCCACCCCACTACGCTCTCTCTCGGCCATGAGTTATCCGTCGCATGCCGTACAAGTCGCCACTTTCTGTTGGAGGCAGACCGAAGGGCACGATTCTGCGTCAGGGTCATGGAGTGTGGCACTCCCAACTGCCATGCTGAGCATGACGAATGAGGAGATTACATCCTTCCTTCTGCTCGACTCGAGGCAGGCTCAGACGCGAGCTCATACCGACAGCCGATAGTCCCCAGTACCGGTGGGCGAGTCTGGCGTGGAAGCGGAGCGATGATACCTACTTCTTGTCATTGAGTATCATTGTATACTGAATTTCGCGCTCAACGGACAATCAGTGTAGATTCCGGTTACCGGTCGACCATGTCGGTACAGTCATCTCTTGTCATGCATCCCATATACGCGTACGGGACGAAGGAGCAGAAGGAGAAGTACCTCCCACAGCTCGGTGAGTCCCCAATACGTGTGTCGATGCGTCTACTCAATATGCGCAGCTAAGGGCAAGATCATCGGTTGCTTCGTGAGTTTCTCCGACGCAGTGCAGCGGCTCGCACTCACCCAATAATAGGGACTAACCGAGCCCAACCACGGCTCGGACCCAGCGGGGATGGAGACGACGGCGCGCGAGGTTGACGGCGGCTACGTCCTCAATGGCGCGAAGACATGGATCTCCAACGCACCAGTCGCGTGAGCCCTCCTTTTACGCCTTCCTGTCGAGCCTTGCACTGAATGGGCTACGGCAGTGACCTCTTCGTTATCTGGGCGCGCTGCAAGTGGGACAACAAGGTCCGCGGGTTCCTCCTCGAGAAAGGGACGAAGGGCCTCTCCGCGCCCGCAATCAAGCACAAGCTCGCCCTGCGGTGCTCGCTCACCGGGTCTATCTTCATGGACAACGTCGCTGTCTCTCACGACGCGCTCCTACCCCACGGCGAGGGCCTCGGGGCGCCGTTCGGCTGCCTAAACAACGCCCGCTACGGCATCTCGTGGGGTGCGATGGGCGCGCTCGAGGACTGTGTGCACCGGACGCGCGAGTACGCACTCGAGAGGCACCAGTTCAAGCGGCCGCTTGCGTCGTTCCAGCTCGTGCAGAAGAAGCTGGTGGACGCGCAGACGGAGGTGGCGCTCGGGCTGCTCGCGAGCTTGCAGGTGCGTCTGTCCCTGGCTTCCTCCTGGTGCGTCGGAGGCTGACTGCTAGGACGTAGGTCGGACGGCTCAAGGACGAGGGCAAGGTCGCCCCGGAGATGATCAGCCTCATCAAGCGCAACAACTGCGGCAAGGCGCTCGAGCATGCGCGTCGGGTGTTGGACATCCTCGGTGGGAATGCGTGCTCGGACGAGTACCACGTCGGCCGGCACGTCGCGAACCTGCAGGTCGTCAACACTTACGAGGGGACATATGTGAGTGCTTTCGTGCGGCGGTCGTTGGTGTCGCTCACACAGACCTTGTTCCGTTGCAGGATATCCACACGCTCATATTGGGGAAGGCGATTACCGGTATCCAGGCATTCGCCAACTAGTTTTATAGGTAGCATAATGCCACAGGCGCAGGAACAACACAATTATCATTACTTACCCATCCTGAGAGCTCTGTCGGACGTCTTCGTCCCTATTGCCAACCCCATGAGGTGAGTCGACAATTTCCAGAGCGACTTAAATAAAAGCCTGCACCTCTTCGAGGTAACCTTTGCTAGCAACAGAGCACATCACTCGATGTACCGCATGTGTCCCCACTCTCGACAAAGCGTTCATACGTGCCGGTCAATAGAGTCCCACTAATACGCCAAGGGTAATCGAGGTCACTGCTGTTTCCAGGTCATAACCTCCCCAAGACGCTACCGTACGGACAAGTCAAGAATCTCCCTCCACCGTGCGCCTTGCTGCGGTACTCCGTAACACTTGGTGCTTCCACCGTCTAGGGCACTGGGACCAGTCACCATATACCGGTCATCCTTCTAGGACGAAGAGATACTCCACTTTTCCAGCATGTCCGTCGTGTCCTCCTACGCCTGTGACTCCACAGACCAAAGCAAGGACGACGAGGCATGGCAGGCATCCCAGCGTGTTGGACGGGACAAAAGGCGCGAAACCTCGCCGCGCGAGGAGAGCTTTCGGCCGGGCGAGTTGTAAAACGAGACAGAAGGTAAGTATTCTCGCGCGGCGTGAATCTGTCGCCCTTTCGCCCGTTCGAATCGCGGGTATGCCTGCCGTGAGGGCAGGAGGCTGTGACGGTGCTCTGCGAGGCGTGACATCCCAAAGTGGCAAGTGGCGGGAACGGGCATAAAAGCGCACAAAGACGGGTTCCTCTCCTTCCAACCGCCAACCACCAACCGGCCACCACCACCCACCGCCACAAATCCTCCACATCTCCAGTGTTAGCTGCGACATACCTCTCACCGCTATGTCGCACGGAGTTCAGCTCGAGGCTTTGATGGCCGGCCCGCTCATAACCACCCTTGCAGACGCGTCAACCCAGCTAGACGTAAGTCTCCTACGAGCTCTCACAAGCTATCTTTGTCCTGACCCACCTCACGACTAGCAACTTTCCGCTGCGGCCTTTGAAGACCCATCAGCACTGTGGTCCACGCCGCTCAATACTGTCCCCCCTCACGAGCTCTTCCTACAGCAGCTCGGCCCTCCCCAGCCCGTTGGCTTCCGCGCCACCCACTTCCCCGACGACAACGACAACTTCCCGACGTTTGACTTTGTCACCCACCACTTCACGCTCGAGGAGACGGTGCAGATCCGGGGGTCGTTGGTGGAGGGAGCGGCGGCGTACCGGGCAATGATGGCGGTGGACCCGCGGGTGGCTCGCAGCCGCCGCGCCGTCCTGCGCAAGACCCGGGGAACGCGCGTGGTCAAGCGGGAGACGGCGCCCTCGAAGGAACTCTTGAAGGCGAAGCAGGAGGCAAGGCGAAAGAGGAAGAGTCGCGCTGTCCTGGCCCGGCGCGCGGGCGGGTCGAGTGGCGTGGGTGCGGATCGCGCATAATAGACTCATCACTGGGGCTGCTAAAGGCCAGGGATCTATCGGGGTGTACTGCATACGTGCGAAGTCTGGATAGGATTTTGTACCATAGATGTAGAGTATATCGGTAGGGTCGTAAAGTCTGGTATTTATTCAACACAAGTGTTCAGGGTCGGGAGACGGTGGAGGTAGCAGAGACTTTATGGCAACACGAACTCGCAAACCGCCCACGTCGACTCGATACTGCTTGGCCCTCTCGTTGTCTGCGGTATTCATGCAACCGTTCCACTATCCGATACCACGCTCCGGAGTCCGAAGTGTTCGTGCTCATCGTCTATGAGACTCAAGAGCTCGAGCGGAAAACGAAGGGGGACCTGCACTATCAAAGCAGCCGGTGGTTGGCGACTCGGACAGGGCGAAGTCATAGAACGGGAGCCGAGAACACAATGCAGGTAGAGCGACGGGGGCCCAGCGTGCCTCATGTCGACGTCCGGGAGCGAAAGTTCTGTTAGTCCCTGGCAGACCACCGCAAATCAAAGCATCAGGCCCCCGTAGATGCCGGCGGAGACGCATCATATATACTTGGGATTGTGGAACTTCTTGACTGGTCTTGCGAATCTGAAGGAGGATCGATAGTCGGATTCCGGCCCTCCTTGCGAGTGAACTCCTCCGAAGACAGGGCGTCCGAGTTATGATTTCTCGTGAGCATGTGGGGGGACAAGCTATGTCAGGTCTTGGGACGAACATCGTTCCCCGCAAATCGAGCGGTGTCGTAGTCGGGTGAAGGCGTGCAATTCCCCTTCCGGATGCTGCGAGCCTCCGAGTTGTGGTTGATGGAAATGCCTACACGCAGAGTACCAGTCCTGCGGCCCGTCGCAGCATCGCTAGATCGAAGTTGGAAGTTCTCGATGATGTCGGGAACGTGCAAGAATTTAGGCATCGAGAGAACTGGGAAGGACTGGCTCTGGGTAGTGGCCCAGGGCTTGGTGGTGCCGGCTTACCCGTGAGTTGGTCCACTCCCCTTCGAAGGCGACATGTGAGATGACAGTGCAGCGGCGGAGATTGGGACATACTCGTGCTGACATTCGCGACGTCTATGGACATCACAGAGCTCGCAGGTTCAGAGGACGTCCGGACACGTTGTCCGTACGACCTGAACCTGTGCCATTTCTCGTCAGTAATGTCGTCAAGCCGGGGAAGCTGCGAGGGTACAACAGGTAAGCTCTCACGGCTACGCTCTCCGGTATTACGCACGATGTCGTGGGTGTCGTAGAGCATGACCGGCCGGGGTATAGTCGATGCAGGAGAGCCGGAGAGGTACCAAGCTATCGATTCTCCTCCACGGAACACTGGACGGAGCGCGATCCAGTAATGAAGTCACCTCTTGACGAAAGGTCTGTGTGACTTCCGGGAGCCAGGGACGAACGAGAGGTCGCTCGAAAGGTTGCATGAAGTCGTCGAGTGTCTCGCAGATGCGGGAGCAACTGACCAGTAACGAGCTATGGCGAGATAGTCAGAAGTCGTCGCAAAGCCGCTTTTGCGTTATAACTTACAAGTTGGCTCGAGAGGCGTGAAGAAGATGGTGTGGTTCCAGCACAAGAAGCTTACTGCCAGCGTCTACCGCGTCCGAGTTATTCACTTCGTCCAGACTGAGACTGGAGTTGGTAAATCACGACGTCACCGAAAATTCGGCACAGCACATATTGCCAGAGAATCCCCCTTGTCACGGCGAGTAAACTCTGTTGACATAAGTACTTATGGCTGCGAGCACACAGCAACGATGAATCACTGCACATGAGACCTACAGCAATATCAGCCCCGTTCAGCCACACTCAACTTACAGCTGGGATCGGAAGTTATCCCGTTGAAAGGAAGGTCGCTGCTTCACACACATAACGAGGGAGACGAGCAGATGCGATAATATTGACCAATCACATCCGCGTCACCACTAACTATATCAGCGCACTCCGCCAACTCAACGGCGGGGCACCGATGGGATGTCCTGGGGTAATTGATTTGCATGGGCACCCAACGGCACTCGTTCGAAAGCGTTCGATCGAATGCATTAGGAGACCGACGATTCTCAACCGGGCTCGAGCAAATCGAGGGCAGTTGAGTCTCAAAGGCTGTTTGACGTCTGAAGTCTCCTCCAGACGCCTAATGCGAGGATGGCGACTGATTCGGGGGAATCAATGGCAGATGACTGGTGGTGGCGTAGTCAGCAATGAGTCACTCTGGGCGACGACGACAAGGACAGGAGTGTAGATAGGGACGGATGTAAGCTACTCACCGGCGAGATCCACGGAGAGGCTGCGTTCGGACTAGGCAACTTCGAAGCTACGGCAAACCGCCTGATGACCCAAATCCCATATCAGCGTCATGATCAGCAGCGATGTCGGGCATAGAGCACTTACAGGATAACGGATGTGGGAACAGACGGGGCCATCGTGTGAGGACACGGATGGCAAGACGGGGTACGCGTACGGAGCGTACGGGAATCTGGGTTGCCTCCAGGCATGTCCGCGGCGCGGGAACATGGGAGTCCATTGAAGAGAACAAACGCGGAGTGACAGCCTTATATACCACTCGTAGGCGCCCAGTCACGTGCCCAGCTCAATAAATCGGTCACTTTAAGGTCGCTTTCCGTCGTTCAATGAGGGCGCCGGACAAGTTGGGAAGCAGAGAGCGAGGCCAAAGCATGTGGTCTCCAAACGTACGAGCGCAACGGAGATACAGAGTTCATCAGGTCCTACGCCAACGACAGCTTTGCGTCCGGTAAGGCAAGCTCATGGTGGGTGGGGTGAGGTCGGGTCGCACCGTCTCAGACTGCAACTTGCAGTTCTGCAAGCTGATTCATCTCGTGAAGGGCCCGCAACGCTGCCTGTGAGCTACCGGGAGCTGTTTGAGCTGTCCCTCGTAACCGGGTGCCTCAAACGAGTTGCGGGACCGAGCGAGGATTCTGAGCAGCCAGGAGCACTTCTCGCGACACTTCGTGAGTCCTCTCCGAAGAAGCTGCAAACAGAGTGAGACGGCGGACAGATGCATGCGAGAGCACACCTAGACTTCACGCTTGCACACCAGCTCTGAAGCATGTGGCTTGACCCTCAGCGCGTCGCACGAAGTTACCATCATTTACGTCGAGCTATACGCGTGAGCACAGAACTCATGGGCTGTACGAACGTCCTGGAGAATGCGGGCGAGAGGTACAGCGAGAGGCCGATCCGGACGGGCAGCAGAGCCTGACATACAGACGAGCATCGGTGAGCTGCTTGTTTCCACAGAGACAAGAACTGAACATTCATGGGAATGCGCACCTTTGTGAGTGCGTATGCAACGACGACATTCGCGACATCCCCAGCAATCCTGCCCGACACCAGGACTGACTCTGGTGCGTGGGTCGACAGCTGCTCGGGCGACAGCACCTCCAGCTTGCTCCCCTTCTCAAATCCGAACCAACCGTACCGTCTGCCCATACGCTCTGCTCGAGCCTCGCCCTCGACCATCCACTCCCTGAACCTCTCGCCCGCCCAGCTGTCCCGGAAGTATGCAGTGAATCCATGGGTAGTGACATCGTCTCCAGGCCGGGGTGCTAGTGCCCCCACGATCCCCTCCCCTACGCCTAGTGCTCGCGCACCGAAGAAGAACCCTGCGACGGGTACTACTGCCGTCACCTCGTGGAGGATGGCGAAGGAGACGATCAAGGATGGTAAAGGTGTGCGCGTTCGCTGAGAGATGGCCACGAGAGCTTGTCTGTACGGCGCAAATTTCGAATTCGAGGATGTTGGAGGCGTCGCAGTCATGTCTTAGGATCGCCAGAGGCTCGTGATGGTGGTATGAAGTTATGAAACATCCTGACTAGTGGGAGTTTGGGACCTCTGTGTGAGCTTGACATGGGAAGTGAACCAAGGTCACTTGAACTTACAAGGTAGCCAACTGAACCAACCGTAATTAGCGCCTGCATATGTTTTGCCTTGATCGTTGTCATTCTCGTACTTGACTTCCTCCCCCTCGGTGTCTTCTTTCGCCTCCTTCCAAGGTCTCTATACTCTGGGACAAGGAGCATGTCGGCAACAGTGCTGGCATCCGCGCGGTCGGTGCGCTCGATTGCGCTCTCTCGACGTGGCCTACGCTCGCTCGTCACAGAAGCCGTCCAGTCCTCATCTTCGACCCCGCCGCCCGACGATGTTCCACAGGACACGCGGACCAACAGGTTTCCACGCGACTCACGGTCGAGCAAGCCCTTTGCAGCCAGGAGAGACGTCCCTGATAGGCCGACGAAGAGTGTCTACGTGCGCTCTTGGGACCCCATCGCGAACATGGCCGAGTTCTACGCGATGCTGATAGGGGTGGAGAAGCGGTTTGGAACTGTGCGGGAGTTCCGCTTGGCTCGGGTGAGTGTTCATGCTACTGCTTAGTTCGTTGGACCTGCACTACATGCGCGAGGGAGTCCACGAACATCGTTCCCACTATCGTTGTGCTAACAGTTTCGCAGGACGGAGACGTGTCTTCCTTGTACCAGGGCTTCTTCCTGATCGAGTTTGCCGACGACGCATCTCTAGACCAGATTCCGGAGAAGGGCACGAACGTCAAGGTCGAGGTCCCCGTCACCCGCGAGCGGCCAGGCGGTATCGGCCTCGCGGACCTCCAGGGCCTGCTGCAGCAACAAGAGCGCGATTGGACCCTCGACGGCTCAGGGCTGTATGGCGCGACCATCCCCGTGCTGCCGCCCACCGACGGGCCGGAGAAGAGGCCGACACGCGTCGTCGAACTTGTCGTCCAGCGTACCAGTGCGTGGACCTTNACTTGTCGTCCAGCGTACCAGTGCGTGGACCTTCGAACTGACCGTTGGCTGATCACTGTATAACGCTCGCGCCACAGAGAAGGATCACTGGTACCCGAATGTTTACACTCCTAGGGGGCGACACCTGCGCTTCGGCACTGCGTTCGCCAAGTGGGGCGGCTTCTATCAGCCCACAAGCAGCGACGACAGGCCCATCTCGAAAGAGATGGCGGGGGTCCTGAGCGTGTGGAACGAAATCGCGCAGAAGGACACCGCGCGACGACAGGCAAGGTGGCAGCAAACTCAGCCCACCGAAGCTCCCGACGTGGCCATAGATGCGCACGAAGCGGAAACCTTCGTCGCACAGGAGGCCGCGCGTGCCGAGTCAGCAGAGGCGGACGCGACGCAGCCAGAGCCGGAGCCACATACCGTGCCCCAGCCGGAAGCGGAGCTATCGCCTCGCGCACAGTCGCAGCATGAAGACGTTGCGCCCGTCTGGGAGCCACATGCGTCGAGCGAGCCACCTGCGTCGAGCGAGCCACATGCGTCGAGCGAACCACTGGCATACGATGAGGCTCCCGTTTCGCCGTCGGGCCCGGCGACGCCCCGACTGTCGCGGAAGCAGAAGATCCTCGCTCTGGCGCGGGAACATGCACGCGCGCCCATGCCCGACGCTGCGAAGCGTGCCGAGGAGGCCGAGGAGGCGAGGAGGCGGGAGGAGGAGGCGCGGAATCCCCCAGAGGCCGAGGTCAAGACGATGCGCGAGAGGCTGATGAAGCTCATGGGGCGGTGGTCATGACCTGCAGGGGCTCGGATAGAGGTGGGGGAGTAGAGGAAAGTACCATATGCTATTCTGGTAATCGTGCATTGGGTAATGTATGCGCGTCGTAGCTCCCGACTCTGCTCTTTGTGCGACAGCGAGGGCTGGTGGGTCGGGTGCTTGTCCAGTG
>WJSG01020375.1:0-10782 GCA_016618145.1 Sanghuangporus lonicericola
TCGCGAGCAATGTTGTCTGATTGAGGCGTAAACAGGTCACCGTTGATCTAGATGTGTTGGTCCGAGATGACCTTTTGACGTTCCTCAAGGAAGACTCCGAGTCCCGTGGCGCGACCATCCTCTGTGAGTTGCTGCGCACTCTGGCGCTGTTTGCCACCTAATGCCGCATCTTCGATCGCAGATGCGACGCATATCTTTGACGGACTGAACAGCTTCCCCACGCATGTCGCGCACATGCACCTTGGGACGTTCTTGATGGAGCCTACGTCGTGGCCGTTCACGAGCGGGACTTCGGGCGGGACGTCTGTCGACCTTGGGCCGAGCCCAACGCTGTACAGCCTTGCGCTGCAGTGGCTGAAGGAGGACAGGGTCAGGAGGAGGGCGTTGGAGGCGCAGGGCAGGAAACGCAGAGGCGCACGCAACGACAAGGTGAGCATCCTCGGTACGACTGGCACGGTGAGCAATGTCCACCTTTCGGGGGGAACTACGCTAGCGCGTCCGGAATGCGGGCATCCCTGGCAGTGATTCCCTGCTGCGTTTCACTTCCTGGTCGACTATCTGGCATCACCCGCCGTGTGGGGACAACTGCGTTCCACAGATTTCACTGACTGCGGTGCTTGGAACAGGTTCCCAGCGACTCGGAAACGTTCTACAGGAAGTGAGTTCCTCGTGGCGCACTTGGCGTTGTCTGATGCTGACGTCTTGCCAACAGATACGACTACAGTCACTAAACTCTCTCTCGCTCTCCTAGTCTTCACGCTCAACCCGGGGACACTGGGATTGTATCGATAGCCCACATTGTATTGTTCAACACAAGCACGGCCGGAATCAATCAACTTGTTTCTGTAACTGTTGACGTTGAACAACGGCGTGCAAACGGCGTGCGATGGGACTTGGCTGTGACGGCGCCAGGCGGTCTGGGCGGTGTGACAGGGCGGTGATGGGATGAACTGGGTGTGGGGGCGTGACACGGGCGTAAAGCAGAGGCTGCGTCGTGCGCCGACCGCCATCCACTCTCGACGTCGATGCTTGTCTTCTCGACGGCCGGCACCGACGCAGCTCCACTGGCCGCTCTCCCGCACTCGCCCTCGCTCTCCGCACACTCGATGCTCCCTCACCGCCCTCGACGCCTCACCCAACTCGCCCACTCACTCGCTCGCCCGCCCTGCACTCAACGCACACTTGGTGCTCTCTCACCGCCTTCGACGCGTCCTCTCGCACTCTCCCAAGGCGACGCTCTCGCCCACTCAGCGCCGCCTTCCACGCGTTCCGCTCTGCGACTGCTTCCCTCTCCTCTCCGTCCATCCCCGCCAAGTGCCACCAAGGGCCCAGAGCAGCGCATCCCGCCGTCTCCGCACAAGTGCGTTCAATTGCGCTCCTCGTGCGCTCCCTGCAGCCTCGCTCGCATCCCGCCAAACCCTCAATGCCCGCTCTACCTCTGCCGCATCGCCTCCTGAGCGCGCCAGATACGCTGCATACGCCGACCCGGACGTCGCATTCTCTTCCTCGACACCCTGCAAGCTGCGGGCAGTCGCTGCATGGTCAGATGTGCCATATCGTGAGTTCTCACATCCTCGAGTCATACCACCTCGTCCCGACCCGTCGCAGTCGTCGTAGGGCTCTCAGGTGAGAGCTGACATGCCCCTCCATCGTTCCCCGCAGTCCCCGCGACCGGCCCCATTGGGCGACATGCGCCGCAAATTGACCCTCAACCTCGCCCACGTTCACCCCGCCCGCGCACTTCACACGTGTGTCGCCTCCTTGCCGCAAGACATGTGTCGAATGCGTACTACTGACACGCACCGCATGCAGTTCTTTTTGCGCCGTTCCGTCTCCTCCTGCACCATCTACGGCGGACTTTCTGCAGCGCCCGGGTGAGAATCGCGCATACACCGCCCGCTACTCGCCGGATGCTTGCAAAACAACGCGCGTTCGACGCGCGCAGGCAGGACGAACCAGCCCATATGCGTCGCGTCCATAGACGATGCGAGTTCGCTCCTCGACGCCCCGAACACTACCGCCCACGTGAGAAAATTCGCATTCTCTCGCGGCACCGAGATGCACGGCTGATGCAACCGTGCCTCCCAGCGTCCATGAACACCACAGCAATGTAGCCCGGAACCTCGCGCCGTTCCGACGAGTTGTGAAATCGACTCAAATTCGTCGATTTCATTGCACTCAGCACGGCCTACCGACGTTTCGTCCTCGCCGCGGCCGTGGGCTCCCGGCCGACGGTGAAATCAACTCATACATGCCGCACCGACCTCTGCGGCCTCACGGCGACGTCCAGGAAGCCGCTGGTCGCTGCCATCATCCCGCCCTTGCTCCGCGCAGGCCCGGGAGAAGATGCGACATATCTCCCCGACGCGTCGCCGCCGTGTGCTCATCCTCGCCCTCCGCGCCCGCCCGAACATCACGCGACGAACGCATCGTGTGCGCAGCTGATACGCGGAAGACGAGCAAATCGCCTTCATAGCGATTGCTGGTACCGAGGAAGCTATCCTCGCTCAGCACGGCCCACTACTACGAGGCTCTACGGCGACATCTCACCGCGTTTCACGGTGCCTGCAGACGTTGGACGAACGCGGTTCAGCCGCTGGCAGCGAGGACACGCGTCGACCTCGCCGATCGCCTGGCGGACACCAACTCTGCGGCCGCCTCGATCAATATGTGCTCGAGCACACGTCGACGCGCTGCGAGTGCGAAGACGCGGGAACTTGGAGGACGGCGTCGCTGCGGAAGGAGGACGGACGGCCCGCCAAGTTCACGCATTCTCGCGTCGCGGCTGGTGCTCGAGCAGAAGGTTCTCGGCATCGAAGGCGGCCTCGCGAGCAGCGGCGACGAGACGCGACGCGTCACGAGCTCGTGGAAGCCGGCCCAGCGTTGACGGCGTGGACAAAGCCAGCGCCACCGAGGACCACAAGGAACTGCTCGAGCCCGCTGTCCTGGATCCCTCTACAGAGGACGGCGGGCTCCATGTCCGTCTGCTGCTGTGTACTGAACATCGACCGCTTGTTCTCCTGGTGCTAGGCGCGAAGACACGACTGGCCGTTGTGCGTGGGAGACGGCGGGCGGTGGGGTTCGCTGGAGACGAACGTGGTGGGACTCACCTGCGGCGGCGGTCTCGGGCGTCGCGTGTAAGCAGACAGCTGCAATATATTTCGTACGAGTCCCCTGCAGATGTGGACTCAGTGGATGGTGCGCACAGGAACGATACTGGGCCGTACCAGGAGGAGGAAGACTGCTACCTTGTTCCTGGACGCGAGTTGAGCGGCCGTGGCGCAGAGCACGACGTCGGGAGCTTCTGACTCGGGACACGGTCAGTACGTGTTCTCGTAACCCTTCTCACGACGTGCTCACCGTGCAATTCCTGTTCTAGATCCGTCGAACAACTCTTGCACTTGCATCGGTCATCTTCATCATCTTCTGTGCCCGAGAGAAACGATCAGCAGACGACTTACCTGGCCGAAGGCAGAGTCCGAGAGCCGGGCAAGCCAGCGGACACCGACACCGACTCCACATCGTCGCGTCGGAGGCGCTGCGGGAAAGCGGCCAGCAGCGGCAGGAGGTCGTGCGACGCCAAGAGCTTCATACAGCGGTAAGCACCTCGCTGCTCTGTGACTGACGGGCACTCATGAGACTCACCAGACCACCCCGGGTCGGCAATATCTACACAATACACGTCAGCATACCGCATAGCTGGACGGAGACGCTGCTTGCCTATCACGATGAGGCGAAGCTCGGCTCGTGTGAACGCACGCGATGGCAGTCTGCACGGGTAGTGAGTCGTGTCCTTGCTCTTTGAAGTAGCAGCTCGGGCGCGCCAGCGGTCGTCGCGCCTGACCGAGAGTCGCAGTACTGTACGACCAGTGCTGTGTAAGCTTCGCACCTCGAGGATCGTACTGGCACACTGACGTACCTATCCCGCACCGGATGTCCAGCTGGCGGCATGTCGTGCTCCGGCTATCGATTGGGAGCGAAGTTATCGGTCGTGCCATCCTCCCCGAAGAGATCTGCATGTCAGCCTCAAGCATCCGTAACGCATCAAGGTACATACCTTGGGTTGCGTCCGGTACTCGACTCTACTCTCGCGCTCCGGCATTGACTCGATGGCCCACGAGGAGCATGTCAGGTACGCTGATGTACCAGGTCAGTCCTAAGTAGTGGAGCGATCGAGACACGTAGCTGACGTACATGATGTTCACAGCATGCGGATGTCGTATCTCTCCAACCCGCGAATGTGGTAGCGAGACCGATTAGGGTGCAAGACCGGCAACTCGTCGCCTTGGCTGCAAGAGCACGAAAGCGCGCTGTCAGTTCAGTGTCCGGCTGCCCAAATCAAAGGGACGTACAGCAATTGTTGCCACATAGCACTCGTGGGACCAGCATGCGAGTAAGAGCGAGCTGCTAAAGTCTGCGGAAGTATAACACTTACGCGGGGTAAGTAAGTACAACGGCATCCTGCAGTCCAATGCAACTACTCACCGCTTTGTATCGACATCAGCATGCCCGAGCAAGGCCCCTGCTGACATGCACACAAGTCTCCGAGCGCGGACGCGCAGGGCGTCGGCCAGCCGAGATACTGATCTGCATGGGGGGTGAGTTCCGTGCATATCCGCGCAATGCACATCCTACTTGACGTACTTACGAAGTCTGGTCGCGGATCTCGTCGGAGATTTGTGGTCCGTCTAGCTTGGTAGACAGCACCGGCGATTGACCTGCCGCAGAGCGGCGGCGTCGTGTAAGCCTGATCCGAGACACGGCGATCTGTACGGCGGTGAGTGGCTGGCCATAATGGCGGACTTGTCAGCTTTGTCACGCCGCTGACCTAGCTATACTTACTTCAGTCGATGCAGCGAGCTCCTTCCAAGCGTTGGGTGCGTGTCCGATGCGGCCATGTCCGGCCTCGGCTTCTCCGACGGCGACCTGCAAGGAACACATCAGTCTCAGTGTTGACAGCTTGGCGAAGTTGAATGTGAGTGTACACACACTTGAGTCGAGCCGAGTCGAAACTGTTGGAATCTGCAGGTCAGTACATTGCGTAGCGCAGCCGAGTCCGACGTATCGGGCCGGCGGGAGCAAGCTTAGTATCTGGATGACTAGATCTTTGTACCCCGGTGACGCAGATTCAGTCAGCACCTGGGCGAGTAGTTCAGAGCTACACTTACCGGGCTTCCAACAGAGCTGCGTCAGTAGACTGGAGCGAGATACGCGCTGACCGACTGTACAGACATCCTCGACTAGGCGTCCGCTAGCCGAGATATCGATCTGCGCTGGCGGTGAGTAGCGTCTTAGGTCACATTGGCTGACTGCACCGACGTACCTGCTGACTAGATCTTGGATGCACACTGCGGCGGGCGTAGTTATTGAGTCGGGGTCGGAGTGAGACAAGGTGGAGTTCAGTATTGTTGCAGGTATGGCAAGACGAAGAGCGCTGGTACAAAGCTCGACGCCTGCGCACTTTCGGCGGATCAGTCATGAGCTGTATACGGCTGTATCTGAACATATATGTAGTGCGTTGACGTACCTGGCTCATCATAACAATGGTGCAATACATTCGTGTGCTAGGGCATTCAAAACTGAGGGTCACATTGGAGTCAGCTTCAAAGCAGCGTCGCAGAAGTAACAGAGCACGTACCTCAATCGCGAAGAAGACCGCGCAGTGTGACGTCGTTGTAGTGACTGTGATTATCTGTTGAATGCCATAGTAAGCAGGCAGGACACCACAACTTGGCTGGCAGTTTACCGAGACCGCACGGCAACCAGGTACGTGCTATTCTGTTCAAGTGAAGAGTCAGCCGTATGTTGCACGCCCTGACATGACCAAGAGCTGCTCAACTATATATGTGACAAAACTTTTGCTTTGGCTGAGATGGCAAAGGTAAAAGATTAGCGGACTGGTGTACGGCTCGGAGTTGCATGGGAGCCAGAGTAAACATACCGGTAGTTCCTGGATAAGCCCGGGAACTATCTGGAGAGCGGTGAATAGACCGTGTGCAGTGCAATAGCAAGCGAGGAAACGGGTTACTGACGGCAGCGATCGGGAAAGTCTGTGTGACATCATGGAGGTCCCGAAGGCAAGGGACAGCGTGCGTGGGCGGATCGGAGGCCGAGTGGTGTGGTAAAAGCAGAGTAGAGAGCAGCAGTAGCATAGAGTTGTGGAGGTGATTAGAGGAGGATAAGGGAGAGGAAAGAGGAAAGAGGAGGCGGGTGATGAGTTGGTCGACGAACGGGCAGGGTACTTATACCCCGAGGAGACGGTCCGTGCACACGTACGAAGTTGGGATGGAATGCCCTGCCGTGCCGAGGGCCGTGTCAGTACGTCACAAATGAGCGAGGCCTACTTGGGTTCCCACCAACCAGCGGAGGACACGGATAGGCGGAATAATAGCATGGAGAGTGTGGGTACGCCCGCATGGCTGAAACAACTATACACATCTTCTGACCACTTCCTGGGGCCGCGTAGCAGTCAGGGCGGTACTCGGGTAGGTTAGCGAGCGCTCACATATGATGGTGCGATTATTTCTGTCCGCTGCCGTCGTAATTTCGACGTACGGGGGCAGGAGGACAGGGTCCTGTTACAGCCTAGCATTTGAGGCTCTTCCCATCTTTCTCTGGGTCTTCTGAGGATCATATCCAAGTCGGCCACTCATTAACATGCTGGTTATGCATCTAGTAGAATTTTCAATGAGTTCATGCTTGTGGAGGGTAGTAGTAGGATAGTATACTCGGCCGAGGACCGAGGTGCTTGAAACATCCGAAATGACTTTTGTGCTAACATACGAGGAGCTCAGTTCTTTGGTCCTTTCCTGTGCTTATTTAGTGCATATGTACCCACATTCAAATGAGAGATAAGCTGCGAATGTCTGCTTAGTTCTAAGGGTGGACGAGCACCGTCGAGCAGGAAGTTGCGAAGTGGCGGGGCGCCCGGCGGTAGTGCTCCTCCGCGCTCCTCGGACTACTGTTTCTCTCTCGTGTCATGGCCACAGCCATTCTCGCCGCTCGGTGGCCTTCCAATGCAGTCACTCATCTGACTAGCCTTCCGCTGATCTGTGTTCAAACGATGTGGTGCCATTCTTTTGCATGCAAGTTCAACTGCAAGTTTCCTGGAGCCTTGACATGCATGGCATCGCTACTATAAACATGAGTACACTTGCTGATGAATCGCACTCCGAATTTGAATGTGGTCTGCGGTGAATGGCCAGGCTGATATTCCTAGCAGAGGATGCCTCAGATCCATACATGAGGATATCTTGCAGCGCGGCCAGGTTTCAAGAATATGATCGCAGTTAGGCGGGATAAGCGAGTGCGGTCCCGTCATCCTGAGTCCAGGCTCTGGACGCACAGTCAATTTCCGAGCCGCTTACCCATGGTGAGATGGCCGCTACTTGCCGTACGTCCTGACCGTGCCACGTCGACTCTGCAGCCCGACTGTCACCGCTGCTCACACCCTCCTCGAGTCCTGACATGGCCTATCCCACCCCCACTCTGCGCGCAGGTTTGTACAAGCCGTCTTCCGTCCTTCAAGTGTCCTACTGAATCACATCGACAGCTCGCCGTCTGCCTCGATCCTTGGCTCTTCCTCCCATCATGCCCCGACGCTTTAGCATACGTGATACTAGTCCCTCAAGCTCCTGCATCGGACGAACACACCTCTGCACTGACACTGTCTGTTGCCGCCATGCGACCTCGCGCAGCCATAATAATTCTTGAGCGAGCAGAACATAGCTACTCGCTGGACCATGCGCCAGGATGCGGGAGGCGATACCAGGTGAGTAGCGTCAACTTATGAGCTTGTCTCGACTGTCCGTTGACTCCCCGCACCGTAGAACATATCCTTGCGCTTCGGATGAAGGATGCACCTTGCCCGAATGGTGTGCTGAACCTTTTGGCCAGGGTGAGCTCTCGCGCTGTCTAGACCTACCTGTGCGTTGCTGAACGTTCGTAGCACAGCAGCATGCCGGTATCACGAGGCTACAATGTTCTGTCGACCGGTATCCGCCCGCAGACGGCTGTGCTACACCGTCGAGTTGACTGTGCCCGAGGCCGTGTTCAGCGTGGCATTCAGCAACTGCTGACTCGAATACCGACGGAGCCCAGCATGCAATCCCCGTCCGCACAAGTCCGCAAACACGACTTACGCGTACTGCAGATCGCCGAGCCCCTCAATGCGGACATAGCTTTGGCCACCTCGACTCTCCCGACTCAAATTACGAGATGCGGCGGCCACAATTGTGCCGCACCCCTGCCAGATGCTGACCACCGAGGACTCACCTTCGCCGAGTCAAGTCTGCCGACAGTCGAGCCCAGGAGGACTGCGTCAGCACTCGTCGTATGTATCTCTTCTGTCGGGTTGCCTTGTATGTCTACTGACCTTCCGCATGCAGCCTGGTGACGTCACGCGTCGCAACATATCCGCGGCGAAGAGGACGCGTGCAGGACGCGTATGTAGAGCGTGTGGGACGCGTAGAACAACGCACGGGGGCGTAGGACGCGTGGGAACGTAGGGGAGGAGGGGATGGGCTCAGGGACCCGGACGAGGTGCGCCATCATGTCTCACTGCTTACCTTCTATCGCGTCCCCAGCTCGGTGCTTCTGCCCGCTGTCGCATATACACACTCAAGAGGCATTCTCCCGAGCCGCACTTCGTGTTCACACTTACGCACCGTGCTGAGGGGCTCGCGAAGTCGAAGGCGATGTCTGCAGAGCCCAAGATGGCGGCGCGCGGGGTCGGCCGGCGGAGGGCTTGCATGCGCTGTAGACGTCGCCATAGTACGTGCGGACGGCGGCAGCCAGAAGAGAGAGAGAAAGGAGAACGCGGGTAGAAGGCCGGGAGAGTAGCCGATGGTGGTGGTCGAGAGTAGAGGCGCACCGCACACCGACGACGCGAAGTCCGTGGATAGGCGCCCGTCTTCCGAACGCGGATTTCGACGTCTTGGCGGGCATGTATGGCACGGTCTCTCGCGGGCGTAGTGTAAAATAGTGTATTCTGCTATGTACGTAGCTACAAATACACGCCTTCTCCCCACTCCCTGCGTGTCTCTCTCGCCAGCCTGAGTACCCGCAAGACGTCCCTTGTCAAACTGTAGGGATACCGCCGTCAGATTGGGATGTCCTCGCCGTATGTATCCCAGAGTGGGATATCCTCGCCGTATGTGCCCCAGAGTCAGACGATCAATCGAGGAGATGCGTGCGGGATCTCGCGATGCACCGCGGTTAGCGGCGTGGCGGTGCGCCCGCGTCCCTTCCCACCAGCCTTCGACGGGCACGATGGCACGCGAGCACGAGATCTCCATCGAAAACCTGACCTACTCGCATGCTCCTGGTGCTCCGCCATCGTTGACGAATATCAGCATACATCTCCCGAAGGGATCCCGCACGATCCTGGTCGGTGCCAATGGAGGTCTGTGTCTCATACTCGTCTATGCGACATCACTTATAAGTTCCCGACCATGCAGCGGGCAAGTCGACGCTGCTCCAGATCCTCGCGGGCAAACGTCTCATCTCAGCTGCGGGCACGGATATCCGCATCAAGGGCAGAGACGTGTTCCGCAACACCCCACTGGGCATCACGTTCCTTGGAACAGAGTGGTGCGTCATTCGTCCTGTTCGCAGCCGGATGTGATATGCACGCATATATGCATCACAGGGCGATGAACCCGGTCGTGCGCGGCGACATTGTCGTCTCAGACTTCCTCAACTCTGTCGGCGGATACCGGTACAAGGACCGGCGGGACCGGCTCCTCGACATCCTCGACATAGACCTCGACTGGCACATGCACCAGATCTCCGACGGCGAGCGCCGCAGAGTGCAGCTGTGCATGGGCTTGATGGGCGACTGGGATGTGCTTCTGCTTGACGAGGTGCGCGCTTCTGAACCGTCGCGAGCAATGTTGTCTGATTGAGGCGTAAACAGGTCACCGTTGATCTAGATGTGTTGGTCCGAGATGACCTTTTGACGTTCCTCAAGGAAGACTCGAAGTCCCGCGGCGCGACCATCCTTTGTGAGTTGCTGCGCACTCCGGCGCTGTTTGCCACCTAACACCGCGTCTTCGATCGCAGATGCGACGCATATCTTCGACGGGCTGAACAGCTTCCCCACACATGTCGCGCACATGCATCTCGGGACGTTCTTGATGGAACCTACGTCGTGGCCTTTCACGAGCGGGACTTCGGGCGGGACGTCGGTCGACCTTGGGCCGAGCCCAACGCTGTACAGCCTTGCCCTGCAGTGGCTGAAGGAGGACAGGGTCAGGAGGAGGGCGTTGGAGGCCCAGGGCAGGAAACGCAGAGGCGCACGCAACGACAAGGTGAGCATCACGCTGGGGACAAGCGCGTTCCACAGGTGTCACTGACTAGGTGTGCTTGGAACAGGTTCCCAGCGACTCGGAAACGTTCTACAGGAAGTGAGTTCCTCGTGGCGCACTTGGCGTTGTCTGATGCTGACGTCTTGCCAACAGATACGACTACAGTCACTAAACTCTCTCTCGCTCTCCTAGTCTTCACGCTCAACCCGGGGACATTGTGGGATTGTATCGATAGCACACACTGTATTGTTCAACACAAGCACGTCCGGAATCAATCAACTTATTTCTGTAACTGTTGACGTTGAACAACGGCGTGCAAACGGCGTGCGATGGGACTTGGCTGTGACGGCGCTTGGACGGCGCCAGGCGGTCTGGGCGGTGTGACAGGGCCGTGATGGGGGTGACCTGGATACGGGGCGTGACACGGGCGTAAAGCAGAGGCTGCGTCGTGCGCCGACCGCCATCCACTCTCGAC
>WJSG01020382.1:0-12363 GCA_016618145.1 Sanghuangporus lonicericola
ATTGCTGCCGCATTCCCTCACGTAGCTTCTTAGAAATCGTACCTCCCTGTTTGACGAAGGGCCGCAACTACGAGATCATCGACCGCCTCCAGACTGACAACGCAGATGTCTTCAACCCTCGCCCTGTCTTCGATGGGAGGAAGAATATGTTTTGTCGACGCGACATAAGGGGCGGCGACGTATGTCTCCCTATGAACTTCGTCTAAGTCCTTAGCTCACCCCTTATTCACTTGCAGTATCCCGTCGCGATGGGACGTGACCGGACCAAGATCACCCACAAGGTCACCATCAAGAGAGTCAACGTGATCAATCCGACGTAGGTCCTTGTAGACCTCACTTGTTAGACCTTGATAACCCCGTATCAGTGACGTACAGAAGCTCTTGCGCCCGCGGCAGCAAGGAGACAGTGCTGAGCTGAACGCGATGTCGCTGAACCTACTGCAACTGATCGTACGCCAGGCTCCCAATCTTCGACACCGATTCCCTGCCGACGCTCGTTCGTTCTACGTCGAAACGAACGCGCGGGACCTGCGCATCGGTCTCTCCGCATGGCGCGGGTTCTTCCAGTTAGTCGTTCAACTCCAGCTACACTGTCCTGTAGTCATGACATATTCTACAGGAGTGTGCGACCGACACAAGGACGGCTCTTGATCAACATCGACGTCTCTCACGCGGCAATGTAAGTGTACCCGTATCGCGAGGATTCGTATACATGAAGCTCAACGTGTATGCAGTTATACGCCTGGCCCATTGATCGAGACAATGCTCCGCTATCTCGAGCTCAGGGACGTGCGGGATCTGCAGAGCATCAACCCACCCAACTTCGCTAAACTGCGCACCTTCCTCAAGGGAGTGCACGTGGCAATTGTCATACCAGGGCAAAGTCGTGACCGTCGACCCCCTCGTCCGAGACCTATATCGGAGCTCATCCCCCACGCTGCCCTGCAAGAGTTCGACAAGGACGGCGAGCGTCTCACAGTGCAAGTGCGTACCTGAGCGAGATGTCTTGCCTTCGCACTAACTTCACGATACCCTAGCGTCATTTCGAATCGAAGTATAACCTCCAACTCCGGCACCCGCGCATCGTCGGCGTTAGGATCGGCAAGACGGCCATCATCCCCGCCGAGTTCTGCCAGGTCATCGGCGGCCAAGTCTACCGAAAGAAGATCCCGCCCCTTGCCCAGAAGGCGTTCCTCGAGTTCGCGACGCAGAAGCCGCGCCTGCGAATCACGGACATCAGGAATGCTGTCAGCAACAACGTGAGTTACTCGGTTCATTCGTTGGTCTCGAGGCTCACAGGTGGCGCACAGACGTTCAATTACAGGGACTCGGACTTCATGACGGAGGCCGGTATGCGCGTGCACGAGACACCGGTCGAGATCAACGGCGAGCTCATAGAACCCCCGCCCATCATGTACGGTCCGTCCCGGGGAAGCAACCACCCTGATGTCCTGGTCAGTGCTTCCGACCACACGACGCTGTCGACATCTTACTGACGCTGCAATTCTGAATCACTACTTAGAATGTCCCGTTCAAATCCGGAGCCTGGAATGTCGTCAATAGACGATTCTGGAAGCCGGAGAAGCTCGGGAACTGGGGTGTCGCCGTCTTCGACCGCGCCCAGGAGTCGACCGTCCATCGGTTTGTATCGACACTGGTCACTAACCTGCAGAAGTTGGGTGAGTACCCGCGATTATGTTGTGTAGTTTGGTCACTGAACGCTTCATTGCTGTCAGGGATGACCGTGATGAACCCCCACCCGCCCATCCGACCCGGCAATCCATCCAATCCCGAGGCGGTATGTGTTGAGAATGATCGTGCAAGCCATGACCGCTAACGAGCGCGGTCTGCAGACTCTCCAAGAGCTCACCGCCATCATGAATGGCCCGCAACTCGGACAGCAGCTCGGGAAACCGCAACTGATTCTGGTCATGCTGCCCGCCAACGCCGCCGACTGCCGCAGGACTGTCAAGCACTGGGGCGATATCAAGATGACGATCTCCACGCAGTGTGTGGTGAGTCATGCTCGACGACGGTCGCGTTATGGCAGGCTGTTCTTGGGGTGCTGACGGCAATTTCTACTCGCAGCGCAGCGGCAAATGGGAGCGGTGCAATGACCAGTACTGCAACAACGTCGCCTTGAAGTGAGGGAATGTTCCTTGTATATTCTCTTCACGACACAGTTCACTCATGATTACACGGTAGGATCAACTCCCGGCTTGGAGGAGTGAACTCCGCCATCAACTCGCCTTTCAACGACGTTTTGAAGGAGTCCATGGTCATCGGTGAGTGCGCAATGGCCCTTGCACGCATATAAGTAGACTGACGCCTACCGTGACTCCAGGCGCCGACGTCGGACACCCCGGTCCTGGCAGTCAAAACAGGCCGTCGGTAGTTGGCATGGTCGCCACCGTGGACCCAGACGTCAACATCATGACTTCTGCGGCGGGCGTGCAGGAGCCCCGCAAGGAGATCATGGGCAAGCTCGACGAGATGATCGTGGTCAGTCCTGCTGCGGCTCCCACAACTCGCGATAGATACTTATGGGCGAACTTTTGCAGATGGCGCTGAACGACTGGAAGGGGTGGCGCACGCTAAACATCAGGGGATACGCGCAGAACCCGCTGCCGCCGAAGTACATCATCTTCTACCGGGACGGAGTCAGCGAGGGCGAGTTCTCCCAAGTCGCTCAGCTTGAAATTCCTCTCATCAAAGGCGAGTGAACTCGATGCTGTGAGTGCGAGTGATGCCTCGCGTGCTGACGTCTGAAGCACAGAGGGATTCCGCAAGTCTGGGCTTCCGGAGCGGATATGGCCAAAGCTGTTGTTCATCGTCGTCGGCAAGAGGTACTTGCACTGGTACTCCTTCGCACGCAGACTCTAGCAGCTGACTTGCCCTCCTTCACTGCAGACATCACATCCGCTTCTTCCCGATCGAGTGCGTATTTTCAAACAACCATGTGCCCTGACCTCACTCACGCTCGTAGCGTACCCCTCTAGCGAGCGCGACGGCGACAAGTCCGGGAACTGCCCCGCCGGGTTGTTGGTCGACAAGCACATCACGAACCCGAGCTACCAGGACTTTTACCTCCAGTCGCACGCAGGCCTCCTCGGGACCAGCAGGCCGGCCCACTACGTCATCCTGGAAAATCAGACGTCCCTCGACAAGCAAGCGTGCGTACTCTTTGCCCCGCACGTTAACCGCATGTTCCCGACGCTGACACTCGTCCCCTGTCCACAGCGTCCAGACGCTGACGTTCCACCTGTGCCACACCTATGCAAGCGCGACCCGCTCCGTCTCCATCCCCGCGCCCGTCTATTGTAAGCCTTGCGCATTTCTTCCCAGTGCTCTGACAGTTACTGACCCTACCCTCCCCCCCCTCTTCTCTCAGATGCCGACGTATGAAACCTTCCCACTTCACCGAGCATGCCGAGTACTGACTTACTATCGTTCACACAGAAAATCTGCGGCCGCCTTGAGTTCCACTGCGAGAACGGCGCGGGGCTGAGCGACACGGCGTCGAACATCACCGGGGGCTCGCCCGAGTTCGACCTCGTCGAGTGGGAGCGCTTGTTCAAGCAGACTAAGCTCAACCGCCACAAGTACTTCATCTGAGGCCGTCGAGGCGTCGAACGGCCCGGGCATGTGTCCTCCCTCTTACAGGCTCGGTTCTCGTATACGCTGTCTTTCCTTGCTGCTGGTTGACCGCTGTATTTGTCGTGCCGCTCTGGGTTCTCATTCCCGCCTGACTCTGTTCCCCGTGCTCTCTGCATGTACGATCTCGCACGTTGGTTGTTGGTGTGCACTTCCCCCAACCTCCCCCGACTTTGTCTCCCGCTCGATAGCTGGTATCCGCACGCATGGCCTCACGCTCCGTCGCATCTCTCAACATGTAGCATCTGCCTCAATGTAGCTTCCATAACGTTCTTAACGATCGTCATTCTCGCCGTTCACTCTGGGAACCTGCATGTCACCTGCATGCACATCGACTGGCCCTTGTCGACCCTTGTCGTGGGCTCAAGAGAAAGCGGTCCAAGATGGCGATTATACATGTACACAGAACTCGCGATCGTACTCCTACACAGCATGGCGCACCGAATCGAAGGAGCGGATAAGTTAAGTGGCGGGGGTTCTGGTGAAGGCGAAGATGCGAATTCGCGCAAGAACAACAGTAGAATGGCGGAACAGATAACACGCCGTGTGGCAAACGACTCGACCCAGCCCGAACCTAGTCCTTATACCCACCTTCCATATCTCGCGCCTCGTACGCTTCCCGCATCGCCGCCGATGCCTGCACCTTCTCATACACCGGGTCGCTGAAGCTGCCCGGGGTGAAAGCAGGTGGCCGGTCATCGCTCTCGATCGAGCTCTGGCGTGCGAGCGGGACGCGGTCGCCGCCGTGGCCCGAGCTTGGGGGTGCGATGATGCCCTCAACGTGCTTCGCGGACAGGATGGGCGAGCTGGAGCCGCCACGCGCCATGTGCATGAACTCTGCGGAGGGCGCTGCGCAGGACTTGCGTGTGCGCCGGCGGTAGAAGAGGAACGCGAGGACGGCGAGGGCGATGAGGACGACGCCAGCGATGACTCCGCCGATGATTGCTCCGGTGTGGCTGGAGGTGGTGGTGGTGGAGGATGAGGAGTCTGGGGTTGAGGTTGATTTGGGTGATGTGATGCCGCTGGTCGCGGTGCTGGAGGAAGCAGTGTCGGTGGGAGGTTGTGCCGAAGGAGACGGGGGGGCAGCTGGACACACAAGGGATGGGCACATTATACCATCGCACGAGGAGGAAGAGACGTACTCGTTCCTGTGTCTGCATCTGTACGCGCACTGCCGGACGCTATGAATGACTGTATCGTAGCCAGAAACGGCAGATTTGGGTCGCTGAGCGTGGTGTAATCCTCGGGATCTTGATATTTGTGGACGGCGTGCGTGAAACAGGCGACCTGGTCTGAATGGCCTCCACAGTCATTGTCCCAGATAGAGGCGTAGGACTGTGTCAACCTCGAGTAGCTCTCGCTAGACTCCTGCGGAGTGTCTCCCTGTCTGCGACTTGGCTGCGGACGGAGAGCGGGTGAGTGAGTGCGCGGAGGAAGATGCAGCGGGATAGACATGCCGGAGTGTGGGCCGGAGGAGGTGCAGTCAGGACATCATCGAAAGGCATGATCATGAGCCCGGAGCCCTTGGGGAGAGAAAAGGTCGGAGAAAGGAAGAAAGGAGGGCTGGGAGAGGGTACTAAGACATGAGAAGGCCGGGAGGACGAGGCTGTGGACGAGCGACTACGGGAGAAGGCAGCGGGTGGCCGGGCGCGCAACAGCTTCGCCTTCGCGCTGCCCGAGCATGATCGAACTCGAGTTCACACACCGCCCGTCCCACACGCACCGCCCACCCGGCCAGCGTCGAGTCTTGTTGCGTCTTGTGCGGTGGACATGGACGCACGGAGCAGCCAGCGATCGCGTGCAGACGGGCACGACGTCATCGCGGTCCGCCCTCCCGGCGTCCTCCCAGGTTGCCTGAGCACGTCCATCTTGCTGACCGATGCTCTTGCCCCGACTCGCCCGTCTTGCCCCTGCTCTTCTTCCCAAACGACCACCGACCTACGTGTCCTTCTCCACTAGCTCGCCCACCAAGATGAAGGTCGTCCCTGTCCCCGTCCGCGACGACAACTACGCGTACCTCCTCATCGACGAAGCCACGAACAAGGCTGCTGCCGTCGACCCCTACGACGTTCCCAAGGTACAGGCTGCTGCTGAGAAAGCTGGCGTCCAGATCGTAGCTGGCATTACTACCCACCATCACTTCGATCACAGCGGCGGAAACCAAGTGAGTGCCTCCCTACGCCCACGAAACCTCTCCAGTGCACCCGGATGCTAATATAACTGCTCGCGCCCGCAGGCATTCGTACGTAACACACCCCGCCCTGCCGTATGCTGCGCATGTAGTGACTGCGGACGCCAATTCCTGTCCAGTCTGCTGCGTATCCGGGCGCGCCTATATATGGCGGGAGCAACAAGATCCCCGCACTGACCAACCAGGTCAAGGACAAGGATGAATTTAATGTTGCCAACATCCATGTCAGGTATGTCATCCACGCGGTGTCCGCTGCGCTGTTCAGCTCCGCAGCAGTCTTTCGCACCTCACACTCAATGTCCTCCCAGATGCCTCGCTACGCCCTGCCACACCCAGGATTCCATCTGCTATTACGTGACGGACAAGAGCGGCAACCACCCAGGCGGTGTGTTCACCGGCGACACCCTCTTCGTCGCCGGGTGCGGCCGCTTCTTCGAGGGCACGGGCGCGGAGATGCACGCCGCGCTCTCCTACCTCGCGACGCTCCCGCCGCAGACGGTCGTGTACGACGGCCACGAGTACACGAAGAGCAACCTCGCATTCGCCAAGTCGGTCGACCCCGAGAACGCTGCGCTCGCGCGGCTCGAGAAGCTCATCACGGACGGCGTGAGCCCCAACGAACGCACGACGATTGGGGACGAGAAGGAGTGGAACCCGTTCATGCGCCTGGACAGCGC
This sequence comes from Sanghuangporus lonicericola, assembly GCA_016618145.1. Taxonomy (NCBI): domain Eukaryota; kingdom Fungi; phylum Basidiomycota; class Agaricomycetes; order Hymenochaetales; family Hymenochaetaceae; genus Sanghuangporus; species Sanghuangporus lonicericola. The sequence continues at coordinate 6,523 of WJSG01020382.1, forward strand.
GCCCATCCAGTGCGCGGAACTTGCCTTGTCTCTGGAGTGTGGACGCATGTGAGCTGATGTCATCTCTGGTGCTGCAGGAAAGCCACTGGCGGTGGAGAACCCGGTGCGGCGATGGACGCCCTCAGGACCCTCAAGAACAACTTCAGGGGGTGAGCGCGGTATGTGGTTCTCCATCCATCCGCTGTCGTTCTGTCTAACATAAGAGCGGTGCGCTCCAGGCGCAGCTATCTGTGAAGACATGGAAAGGAAGCAAATGTATCAACACTGCGCGTATCTAAGTCTGTACTTGTACGTTGTTCGTCACCACATGGATGCTTGGGTGGGGACGAGTCCCTTTTTGATGGTGTCACTTCCCGGCGGACTCGGCGCTGGTGGTTCTTTGTCCATTTGAATAGGTGCGTCATAGTCGTACACGTTCGGTATCCGGGACGATTGACTGACGTGACGCGCTCGGCAGCGAGGCTCGTGGTTAGATCTGCTGTGTACGTACGCCGCGAGAATATATCTTGTTCCTCGGAGATGCGGGCGAGATCGAGAAGCCGCGGCGGGCTAGTCCTGTTCGGAGACTGCCTGCCAGAGAAACAAACGGTTCGTTATGCAGTTCCAGGGGGTATAATACACACGGAAAGTGTTCTCCTGCGCGGTGTGTGTGCGGGCGCAGCGGCGACGTATGCCCGTGCAGAGCCCATCGCAGGAAGACATTTTTTTGGCTTGTATGTTGTCATATGTCGCGCCACCGGGCATGCGCTGAGACCTGTAGACCGGGGGCCGGGGCCGTGCGCGGGCGTAACGGAGCGACTCTGACGCAGCACGGCGGTCTTCAAGTTCCCGAGACCGGGAGCCTGAGCACGAGGACCCTGGACTCGCACACTACTTAGTAGTCGGACTCGCGCTCTGATCTATGGGGACTCGTGTACTTATTCGCGAGCCTCCGGTATGTACTAGTACAGGCTGTAGTCCACTCTACTCTACACTATGAATCCCATCTCGTCCTCTCCGCTGTGAGCGCACTCGCCGGGAACTGCGCACGAACACCGTCGGCGACTTGGCTTCATCCGGGAACTGTACACAGACCTACCCGTCCGGCACCTGGTCCCGAGCGCGTCCGTTCACCGGACAAGCTGTCCCGCCTTCCGGACGCGTCTTGGCGCAGAGTCCGTCTGCGAACTCAGGCAGATATGCGGTTAGTCGCCGGCAGTGTAACGGCCGAGCCGAGGGCGTAGTTTCACCTAGCTGGCAGCCGCCGCTTTTCGGGGAATATGCCGCCGTCCGTGTCCGCCGTGCCAGCATTCAAGCACGGCCGCAGTGCGCTGCCAGAAAGATCTGTGCAGTCGGGATTCTCTGCTTCCTTACACACGGTGCACAATCCCCACCAGCGCGACGCATGGCGTGCGAGAGTGCCCCGGTTCTCGATTCCTGCCGGAGAAATCAGAAGGTCAGCACTAGGGCCGGTATCACTCAGACTCACCGCTGCTGGCAGCGGCCAGCGACCAGCAACCAGAAGAGGGACTCGTAGAGACGTCACGCGCTGTATACACACCAAGTGTAGACGGCGGCATGTCTGGTGTGCCGGCGTCGTCGAGAAGCGCAAAACCAGGGAGAGGAAGCAGGACTCATCGCCAGCATGGCATCGGGTCCTCATGTGCCTGCAACTTGAAGGAGAGAACAACCGGTCAGCACGGCGAACGGCGTCGGAAACAACGCCTCGTGCTGCTGCTGAAAGGGGCAACAGAGACGCGCAAGAAGCTCATACCTTGACGTCTGGATTACGCCGTAATGCGAACTGGCCCCGCCGCTCTGAGCCTTGTAAGTATCTTGCCGCCTCCGCGCTCCGCCATCCGAGAGCTTGACAAGTCTGCCAATCTGAGAGTGTGCGCAGCGTCGAGTGCCGTGAACTAAGTTACTACCACTGGCATCAGCCCATCTGTCATAAACCGGGTTCTGAGAACGCACCGATAGACTCCAAGTCGGATACAAGTTCCACGTTCCTGACGCGAAGCCGGTGCCAGTGGCCCGCACGACCCACACGCTTTGCAGTCGTACCTAATCAGCTGCAGATGGTTAAGATAGCGTCAGCAAGTCACAGACGATGCAAGATACGGTCCCATAAGTAACGTACACTGAGCGGGACAGACACAAGATACTTACGCCCCGAGAGTTGCTGCCGGCCGCTTCGGAAATGCCGGGCGTCTACTGGGACGGACTCGGACGAGACGTCGGACTTGCGCGATCGGCGTCGCTCTGTCTTCTTCTCCACCATAGACATCGTTCATGTCTCCACCCCTCTCCTTCCGCCCGCCGCCAGTGGTTATCGTCTACCGGTGCCCGCCGCACGTTGTGCACGACGAGCTCATGCTTGCGGCCAGGTATCAGGCGCTTGCTCTTGGTCTGTGCACAGTCCTTGACGTCAATATCGGCCTCGGCGACAATCCGTATCCTCTCAGAGGCGACTTTGAGAGGATGAGGGCCGTGACGAGCTATGCAAGTGCTATATGGTCAGCTATGCTGCTCTGATCCTCAGTAAGTAAGTATATGCGTGCTCATGCGTACCTGCGGTCTGATATAGCCGATCCTGAGGTCTCGAGATTATCTTGCTGCGTCGACAAGGCTATGTGGCTATGGCTTGCGGTCTTCTCGTGGTTGCTGCTGAGCAAGGTAAGTCATCGCGTCGAGGAAGTCTGCGACGCGTGACGTCATGGTGCCCCAAACAGGCAAGTCGCGCGAGGCACAGACGCGTACTTACTTACCGGCTCTCTGCTGGACTTGGCTCTCTTCGCGGGACTTCCCGACCTTGGGACTCCCCGACCTTGGAACACCCCCTCTGTATCTACTAGTGCGTGAGCATTTGGGTAGACTCCTCAACACGGGAACAAACCTCAGGTACGTACTGCTTACTTACTACCGGGCTTCGACAAGTTCTCAGCGCACATTGTACTGTTGCGAGCGTGTCCAGTGCCTGGGCTGTGACCTGGACTGAGTATCCCAGATCAGAGTATAGTATGTGGTACGTACCTCTGCTGACCCATATTGACTCAGCCGTGAGCGTGAAGTAGATGTGCAGAACGCGTGCTGACCACCAAACCCTGTCCTCATGTCTGACTCCTCTGAGTCGATGGCCGAGGAGGCAAGTTGCTGACACGTCTCATGTGAGACGAGGTGCAGGTGAACTCCATTGGAGGTGGGATGCTCTGCATTGCTCTGGGAAGTGACCGCACTTCGATCACTCACTCAAAGTCCAGTCTTGGCTCACCTACAGTCTTCGGATCTGCTCGGTCTCCTCTGAGTTGGAGTCTGACTCACCAACCGGCAAACCACATCTCTGAACGTGTTGTAAGAAGGACAAACCTGTTGATGCGCCCGAGAAGTGCTTGAACATGGAAGGCTCTGGAGGATTCCGAATGGACAGTGGACTCACTGGGCGAGCCAGACATGTTGAGCTCAGCGGACGGCGCATCGAGGTTGGATGGTGTGGTGTGACTCGGAGAGAGTCTTGGACACTGATTGGTGTCTCGGCTGCGGAAGGCTCTGGCTGGCCGCTCTTCGTGCCTATTACGCTATTAGGTCAGAAGCAGGGGCCTCATTCTGTCAGGGCTCGCAAAGATTTCCAGAACGATGGAGCGCTGGGCGAAGCGTCCTGCCCTGCATAATGTGTTTACCGAGGAGTCGCTGACACCTGCCCTCTGAGCTCTCCACGCCGCAACTCTGCCGTATCATCATTTGCCTAGTCCTGAATATTGTGTACTCAGTACAAAGGTACTGACCTCAGATTTCAGTGGTATGAGTCACATCGGAGAGCAAGGCTCAGCAAGCCTGGCTATCTATCGCATGCGGTGCAAGATCAGAATCAGAAAGAATGCTCAGGAACCTGAAGCGGACATCTTTGTGTGGGAATGGTCTAGACCATGCAGCATGCCATACGGCTATTGCCTTTCCCAGCATGCAAGTCGCCCAAGGTGGCATACCGAGCCCTTCCAAGTCAACCCATAGGATCACATACTACACCATTCGGACCATGACCTTGACTTGAGGAATGTGTGTGCCAGTTTGTGCTCACCTGGAAGTTCAAGGAAAACTGTACTGCAAAAAGACGTACAGGACTGCAGGATTCTATCAGAACGAGTCAGCAAGCAATTAGCGAGGGAAAGACAGGGAAGGACCCTGAAGATGCCAGAAGCTAGAGGCTGTCCACAACCGAGAGAGCCCATGTGTTACCAAGTTTAAAAATAGGATGCCTTCAATAGTAATTTTCCGTCGCGCTGTTGGAGATTCAGGGTGAGCAACAGGCTTGACATTGCTATGAATGGACCACTATATGCAACATCTTCTGCATTACGCAGGTGTCAGTGAATATAATCGTCATGAACCCTAATAGACCAGCACACAGGCCAATTCCTTCTGGAATCTGCGGCCTGCTGAACTTTTGAGGAGGCTAAGTTCTAACATTCATATTCAGATATCCAACAGCGACCATTGACGGCGAGAAATCCGATAGTTGAGGCACCTCTAGGCCTGCAGCCGACCTCCGGCGTCCGCTCATGACAGCGGCTATCACCGTGACTTTGCTGAGCGGTGACTCTTTCACCAAGTTTGAGCCCAAGTCTTACAGCCTTGCGCTGACCAGAAACACAGTGATTCTAAAATATAGCAAGTGGAACTTGTCTGACACAGGGTTGAACCGAAGCAGTGCCACTGCTGAGTACTTAAGTGGACTTGGGGACAAAAGAGGGCTGCAGAAAGGGTGTCACTAGGCAGTGTACACTGCTAGCGAAGTCTGCAATATGTACTGTGCAGGGAGAGTGAGCGTCAGGGGCATGAACGCAAGAGTAGAAGGAGAGGAACTTGAAGAGGCGCGACATCACGCGCTGAGAGATGCTTCGACGAAAGGGGCTCCTCTTCCACAAACCACCATGTTGGTGCGTTCTCTCACGGTCACTGGCTCCTAGGAGCGGCCACACCGTCGAGCCTATAGTACTTTAAGTTACGAATACGATTGCTACGAGGTGCTGGCAGCACACAAAACGAGCTGAGGCTACAAGACTGTTACCCAACCGAGATCCGTCTCCTGCACGCCCTAGGGCGTGAACCACTGTAGCAATACACATGCCACGCTGCAAACGATGCGTATGGCCCGTGAGCAGACGAGTCTGCACCATCCCAGAGCGGATGCATGAACGACTGGAGACACGAAGCCTCCAGCTGGACTTAAGCCTATACGGAGAGCAGGCCGCCGCCAGCAGAGCACGGGCGCCCAGGTCCGTGCGCACCCGGCGCTTGCGACAAGGCGGCGAGATCACGCGACACAAATGACAAATACTCAGATTACGCACTATAAGCCCCCCTTCTCCTGGGTGGCGTGCTCCTTGTTGCCCTGGTGGCCGCCACAGGTAAGGAAACCTCACCACCTGCTACGCAGCTCGTGAGCAGCTCCCGACCGCTAAGAGAAAACCGGCAGACAAGCATGCATATTTAAGAGGCCACGGCCACGGCCACGGCCACGTCCACGGCCACGTCCACGTCCACGTCCACGTCCACGTCCACGTCCACGTCCACGCCCACGTCCACGCCCACGTCCACGTCCACGTCCATGCCCACGTCCANCCCACGTCCACGCCCACGTCCACGTCCACGTCCATGCCCACGTCCACACCCACGTCCACGCTCACGTCCACGCTCACGTCCACACTCAAATCACGCCCAATATCACGCCCAAGCCATACTCAAAAAACAATTGTATTCTGCGCACTATGCCAGAAAAGAGAGCCAGACAACAGTGCGCAGGAGTTCAAAGCACCAAGCCCCACCCAGAGGAAAATGCGGACAAAAAAATCCCCCGACCCACCC
>WJSG01020398.1:0-10504 GCA_016618145.1 Sanghuangporus lonicericola
CCGGTTCCGATTCCACAATGCAAGCCAGTTGGTAGGATGAGGAGAGACGACCATGTCCTTCAAAGTATCATGAATGCGTAACCAAATGGTACTGGAAGCAACTTATGAGTCGCCGGCCAATGGCGCGCGTACTGACTCTGACGAACACTACAGAAGGAGCAGAAGTACATGCCGGTCTCACCTATGAAGGTCCGGAATGCCCGTTGTGATCAGCTCATATGTTCATTGCTGAAATCACAAGAACGGCCCCGGCGAGAGACTTGCACGCATTGGGCGAGCTCGACTCGGGCCTATCGCCCGCTCGTCCTCGCTCGCAGAGCTGAAGGCCGCTCAACGGAATAATGTATTCTGAAGACAACGCAGGCATCGCAGCCGCGAGACCGTTTGCAACCTATCGTGGCAGAGGAGAGAGAAGACGGTAAACTTCCTTGGTGCAAAATTATTGATGTCCAAGTTTTCTAGGTAACCGTTGTTCCGCTGGGGGCATTCAAGACCAACGGACTCGCTGCGATACCGAAGCTGCCTCCGCATCCAGCTTACAACTTTAAGCCAGGGCTAGCCTCGATAGTGTCTCGCGAAGCCCTGTTGCTTAGCGCCAGCGGCGGTTCGACGGATAGCATCTACGACGTCAAAGGAGACATCAACAAGGCGGCCGAGTCGACCGACGTTTGGGGCAGCGGTGTCATCCTGTTCACGATGCTGGCCGGCAGTGCGTCTTCTCTCCGGTCGAGTTCGTACGTGGCACACTGACTTCAATCAGATACGCCGTGGGATGAGCCGACGAGAGGTAGCACGGAGTTCAGGCAGTACATTACCGGAGAAGCCTTCAACCACAGACCATGGAACCGCTTCTCTCAAGACGCTCTCTGTGCGTTGATCCTGCATTTTTCATATTGAAAGCGTGCAGGTCTTACTCGTGCTTAGCTCTCATCACTGGTATGCTCGACATTGATCCTTCTCAGCGGATGACGCTGGTAGAAGTTGCTGGGGATCGCTGGGTGACAAGGTGAATCGTGATGAGTGGACGTCGTAAACGCGGACAGCGCTGACCCTTCGTCCCCCCACAGGCCGAGCCAGCTGGCGTCGCGGGGAGTTGCCGCGATCGCCGCGAGCCTGACAGAAGGTCTCCGCGCGAGTGGACACATGGGTATCGCCGAGCCGACATCGGCGAGGAGTCCATGGATACGGACGACAAGGACACGATCAGGCTTCCCACCCGGACACAGTTCACTCAGTCGCTCATGCTCTTCGTACGTCTCGCACTCCCTTAGAACCATTGTCGCCAGTCGCTGACGCCTTTTTGCACAGTCGCAAGTGTCCGGCGGGAGCAAGTACCGCTATTCGCCGCACCTCACGCGGTTCTTCGCCGCCCTCTTGCCTCACGTGCTTCTCGGGCTCGTTCAGGAGGCGCTTGCGGAGATGGGCGTGAAGATGAACCCAGCCAAGGAGTTCATTTCCGAAGACCCCGAGGACGTCCCGATGATTCGCATGCGCATCGGGACGAAGGACAAGCGCAAGATCCACATGCAGGGCTACGTTGAGATCGAGGAGTTCAAGATCGAACACTACACGGGCTCCTTCGTCGTCTTCGCGCGGGATGCGGTGAGTATATTGTGTCATCTATCGGATCGGTCGCTGACGGCTGCGTCGACGTTGCAGGGAAATCCTCTCGAATGGCGCGCGATGTGGAAGACGCTGGTCGAGCATCCACTCATCAGTCCCCATGTTTACTACTAGAAGAAGCGAGCGTGACCTCACCCCTGTCATATTTCCTGTGGAACTCGGGTTTTAGGCTGCTTTTGGTATACGGTATAGAGAGACTCGTGGTCCCACACAACTTTCAACTATTCGCGTCATGCTGAACATCTTGCTTTGTATAACATGCAGTTTCTTCTTGTATGGATAGCTCACATTCAATGCACCGCCGGCTCTTACTGGCAGTCGTCCGATGTCGCGGACATGCGCTGCAGTCCTAATATCGCCGGCGTACTGGTATCGCTGCGATTTGGGTTTACATGCCCATGGCATGACGTTGTGGCCGCTGATACTGCCTAGCACATGTCACTCAAACGTCAGTCTCCGGGCCCGTGCGTTATCCGCTAGTCAAGTCTTGCAAGGTATTGAGCTGTCAAGCTCGGTCTATAGTGGTAAGTGTTCGTCCTGTTCACCAGCCCTCCTCACTAACCACGATCTTCTGTCCATAGCGTGTTCTCGTCTCCCGGTGCTCTGCGACATTGATACATGTAGGTGATGAGTGTCACGGCCTCAAACCACGTAGCGCATTGAAATGTCAGCTCGTGCGGTCCCACATCGACAACGCTGGTCATGACGTCTCATGGCATATCCGCGGGTGTCTGGCCTTCCGTCTCTCTGTTCCACTCCAAGGATGCCGGCAACATACGGACAGCTTGTGGCCGGCTCCATGCGGCCATGTCTGCGACAGTTCTCTACGTGAGCGGGCGCTGTGGTCACTGACCCTTCCTTGATCCGCCACCGACAGCCGGAACGCAGCGCCACCTCCGCTTTCAGACTGCAGCTGTTGTAAGTGACCCCGGCCCATCACTAGGACGCACAACGGCCGGGGTGTATAGCTCATGAACCGTATCAACGTCCGTCGCGCTCGGACTCCTCACTCGCAATGGGAACTACAGTGCTCACGATGCAAGGACACCCATATGCCGCGATTGGAAGGTTGGCCAAACTTTCCATGCAAGGTGCACTCGTAGGTTTTTCTGCACCGAGTACTGCTGATGGTGGTGGTGGCCTGCGTTCTGGTGACCATAATGCGCCGAAGGGTATATATGGTGCAGTCTGGAGTCCCTGGCCCGAAACAACAGCCCTCACGATGAACACCACGCCTACGCACTCGCTTGACCTCGTCGTCTCTTCTTTCTTCACGCGGCTCGCCTCATTCATCCCCGCCGTCGGTCCTCAGAATGGTGATCCAGGTGGTGCCTCTGTTAAGTCAAACGGGACTGTGACGTCTCACAGGGGTATGCGTCTGGGTATCACTGAAGTATTCGGTGGATACAAACATGGCGCCAAGGACCGCAGCCATATCAAGCTGACCGATCACAGTACGCTCGTTGTTATGCTTGGTTGTATCACGGTGCTCACCGTTCATTCCTTTCCCAGAAGGCGATATTGTGCTGAACAACATCGGAGGTATGTCATGATTCGCAAGCCCAGCTTCCGTCGCTGATCCTCGCGCTCGCAGCTTTCGAACGCACTAGTGTCCTGAATCAAGAGCACCCAATTAGCCACATCGTGGTTCATAACCTAGACGGCATGGTATGTAGATTTGCTTCCTGTACACGACTTCGCGAGCCATTGACCAGGGAATGGTATGATGTCTACGAAGGTTACGGGTATCGATGTGACCTACCAAGTCCGTAACAACGAACCTGTCACCCTTACACTCGGTCAAAAGCAAGGGAAGGCGTTCCCAGTCGACCTACGTGACGGTAAGTAGCGTGTACAGTCTCCTAAGAAAGGCAGTCTGATCTGCCATGTCTCCGAGTTAGACGGCGACAGGCTATTGGTCGTTTATGGCCGCGCCGGAAAGGAGCGCAACACGATGGATTCTGAGAGAATCTTATCCTTAGGCTTCGTAGTGGGTAACTTGAAGACGGGTTACGTCCGCACGGTGGAGGTGAGTCTTGCGATCGTTCCGGTTTTGGCCAACTCGGGCTTACCATGGACACAGTCTGAACCAATCGACCACGCTCGCGTAGATGGCGATCCCTTCCACGTCCCTAACGTTTGCGCTTTCGGCGGGTTCGAGGGACCGAGAGGTAGGCCCCTTTATACATTTCCGGCGAAGCGCTGCCATACTGAAGCTCCAGTTCAGGTGGTCTCACTGGCCTCTACTTCTACAACTAGACTTGCAGGAGACGGCGGTACCCGCCGGTGTACCGATTCCATGATTCAGGCCGAGACCTTGAACGGAGGCTGGAGGTTGTGGAAGATGATTGACTGAGAGCCCGAAGCAAGCCCGAACTCGATTGCGTATATATGTAGCCTAGAACTGTAGAAGTGCCGCATGTGAGCCCGCGCCATGAGTCAGTCGGTGTCGAGTTCCCTCATCAAGTTTCTGGACAAGTTATGCAGTCAATTTGAACTCTACCTATTGATACTACGTCCGCAGAAGCAGGTGGGACTCACCCTTGTCCTCCATTGCTTCAGCAAGTTCAACGCGAAGCCTCAGTACTCGAGTGACGCTGCAGACAGGTGGCAACTTGAAGTTCTCGCGAAGGCGCGCGTTTCAACGAGCGCCATCGCACCAAATATGGGCAGAAGCTTCAGCCGATGGAAATGCTCCCTGGTTGCACCCCCTGATTACTAACCACACTCACATCTGTCGGAACTGGGATGTTGTCGTCAGCACAACATACTGCTATGTTGCAAGGCTTGGCTTCATCCTTATTTCGGTGATACTCTGCGCGATGCTGTCCGATCCTGGTAAGACTAGGACAAGCTCTATCGTGAGATGCAGCAGATTGAGTCACACACAGTGCAAAAACACTGGGGGCACGATCACGAGCGGCACGACGAAGATTGACCCGCGCGACGACGAGACTTCATGGCCTCCGGCTCTCTCCATCCAGGTGCTCGGGACTGCACCGGGCAGGCTCATGCTAACCTGGAAGTTCGCCTGCTCCAATCATCACGCTCACTTGTAGCATCGCTCGCCAGCCCGCAGTTTTGTCACGTCCGGAGACAGTCTTGAAGTACGAGGCGATAAGGCACGTCAAGTTCACCGGCTCAAGGGCCGGAATTACCGCAAACGGCCATACGCAAGTTGTTCTGACCTAGATGTATCCGTAGGCCCGCACCACGATTTGTCCCCTCTTCTTGGAGGCTTCTGCTTCTGTGGGACTGGCTCGAATTTCAATGACATGTGTCCTCAATTGTGCGTTCTTGGGCCCCCGTACACCTAGCATTCACCGTTCAGTCGCCGCAGAAGGCTCGAATATTCTCACGGCAAGTCATCGGTGCTGTCAAACTTCCAGTTCGACGTCTTCCGAGTCCACTCCATGATCTTCACTCTTTATGAGTGGATCGACAGACAGGCCCTACTATCACCAGACAGGGGCGGCACAACATGAACGCGGAGGATCAAATTACAATTGAGGCATCGGTCGAGACCATGTGCATGGCCCACTTCTCAGTATTCCGAACCACTTGCAGGTCACCGCGAGGTGAGTGACCACCTTCGATACTGCTTTCGTTGATGTCAATCTCACGTTATAATTGTAGGGGCCACAACTACCCAGTAGTACCTGACTCTTTCTGGGTGGATCGACGGACAGGCCATAGTCACCAGCCAGAGGCGGCACAACATGAACGCGGAGCGGTCTGCGGGATCAATTGAGGCTCGGTCGAGACTATGTGCATGGCCCACTTCTCAGTATTCCGAACCACTTGCAGGTCACCGCGAGGTGAGTGACCACCTTCGATACTGCTTCTGTTAATGCCAATCTCACGTTATAATTGTAGGGGCCACGAGACACAACGACTCAGTACTTGAAGGTGACCGAGGGAACGCGGGCTCCGTAGCACTATATAAACCCGCCAGATATGCTCCTAGGTCTTTACGCCTACTCCTCTCACCGCTAGCTTGATCACTATGAACTGCTTGATCACGACTCCTGTCTTCGGCGGACAAGAGGGCGAGATATATATAACGACGTCTTCTGTACCACGAATGATGTCACCGGTGAGATCCTCTTACCTACTCCGAGGGTTTGCTGACTCACAAGTCGCATCTGCATGTAGGCGGATTCTTGGTCCAGACTGCTGGAAGTACGTGTTGGCATCTGTTGTGCAAGGCTACTTAGTCCGACTCACACCTCACCCACAGCTAGGACTCGGAGAGCGATCGACATGAATCACCCTATCGACACGATTATAGTGTATTTCGAGAACTTCGTACGTGTCTCCGTAATCTATGCTAGGCGCAGTACGCTCATGAGGAAGTCAATACTCGTCCGGGTAGATTTGTGGCATGAGTGTCACTTACCATGCTGCAGTACGTGGGCAGGAATCCGTGACCTTCAAACGGGGAAGGGAGACCATGCGGAAGGCTCGTGTAGATCTCCGCCGTAGGTCCACAGTCTCCTCGTTTCAGCCGTCGGACGTTGATGCAGGTACACGACTTGCAGGTAGTGAGGTCCTACTCGCGGTCTCCGGTCACGTTGGATCGGTCTCTGCGACTGACCAGCGCCAAGTCATACAAAGCATCGGATTTGTCATCTTCGACACCGCCGATGGATCAGTTCGAGGCTGCGGCGTGCGTGTTAATTCCATGTTTCAAGTGACCGTGACCGTTGGAGCACTTCTCTGACATTGCTCTACTGATAGCCATATCCGCAAGACAACGGGAATCGCACCGGCGGGGAAAGTTTCTATGTTACGAACGTGGTTGGCTTCGGAGGATTTCACAGCGGCAACTTGAACAGCGACAGTATGTCCACACTTCCTCATACGGCTCTATTTGAGACTGATCATACGCTGAGCCTAGTCGGCCTCTCTGGCCTCTGCTTCGTGAAGGATATGAACAAGATGTGAACACGGAAGTTCGATTCGTCAAGCGAATACGGCGGCGCTATATGACCGTGATTGTACCATGAATGAACGCGCCTCTGAACGTGGCATCCCCCATCTCTTCCTTGCACCGCTACAGTGCGGACTAAGTATGTCGGCGCGTCCCCTCAGCCTCTGCCCAGTATTGCCCTAGGGGACGCTACGGCCTTTTGTATGTAACCGCTCATATTCATGACGACTCGTGATGCCTACCTGAGACCTTATATATGTGTTCCACGCATCCGAGTTGGAGACTTCCGCGACCGTGACATCCTCCACGCACAAAGCTGCACTAAGTACTCGCTTTCCCAGGGACTCACTGGCGTTTATTGTTTATTGTTGGGTATAAGGTTATAAACCGGCCAGCCAATGAGATCCCTCCCTGGTTGCACGCCCTGATTACCTAATCTTGCAGGGGCCCTACCAGGCGAATACCGATTCCAAACAAGTGGAATCGGAACTATGTAGCACTCCAAACTCAAGACCAGGAGGTCAGGACACGACGGGCAGACCCACCTTGCTCGCAGTCCACACGTATCATACTTGCCAATCGCAACGTGGCAATCCATCCCAACGACTCGCATATTACGAATAAGACCGCACCCTCCCGTCACGTCCGCCGGGTCTCCTGATTTCGTTGGGCGAAAGCACAAGGCGGTAGTGAGTAACGTTTACCGAGTCACCATACCAGCAGTGGTAGGCGCAATGGGCTCATACCATGCTCGAGGCTCGTGGGCGCCATCAGGGTAGGCGACGAAACGACAGTCATGACTCCTGACCTTTCTACAGCCTCGTTGCACTCGGAGGAATGGTGGCCCATGACAACGTAGCTGTCGCAACTCTACACATCGAAACATAGGCGTGTAGCTTGCGTGGACACTACTGGGTAGGTATGTCGCCAGTCGATGCCAGAGGGTGGGTGCGACGTACCACCTGACGTGTTTCAAAGTTCAAGGTCCAATACTCCAGGTGTCGTAGTTGATCGACAGCTTGCTTGGAACTCGCCTCGGTCCTCCATAAACGCGAGTTATTAGGCGATCGACCGCCTGTCAGATCATGGTTTGAGGGAAGCCGCCCAATGGCGCTCTGAGCCCATCCTGTGGCAAGCGCATGCAATCCAGCTTGGTCGTACTCCCGAGGCCGAAGACCGATAGCCATCCAAGTCGGCACCCAGTATCACGAGTGCGCGGGAGCGTCTACTACCAGTGTGACGGCGTATATAACCTTGCAAGATCCTCCAAGGCAGAGCAAGCCCATCGGCAAGCAGACTCGTTCACTCGCCTTCGCACCCGCATACGTCTTACTTGCAATGGCTCCCATATCCATCGCAGATCGTCTCAAGATCATCAAGGGGATCGACGTCTCCCAGGCGAAGGGCCAGGGTGTCACCTTCGCCGATGATACCGACAGCGCGGCCGTCGCCGCTGGCTCCTCCGTCTCCTTCGTCGGGAACCTTCCCGCTCAGATGAAGGTGCGTGTTCATCGTCGAGTTTTGGTGTGGCTCAAATTGATGAGATTACCGTGATAACAGTCCGACGTGCTCAACTCGACGCTGTTCGCCCAACTTGCTGCGAACAAGCAGTACGACCGCCAGGAACAGACGACGCAATGGTACGACTACTACAAGTATGTCCTGGAAACCGTCGGCTACAACGTTCAAGGCTTCGAGTACGTTGCTATCGGTCGTCATGCTAGCTCGAGCTCATCTGACACGCTCACGTTGGTCTGTACTCGCAGTTTCGTCTACCTGAGCGACGCCAACTCGTACCTGACCGTGGACAAACTGGTGCTGAAGTTGGCCGCGCCGTCCCTCACCGGGGGAGAACTCGCCTTGTTCACCACGATGATCGACGCTCTCAAGCAAGCCAAGAATGACGCCGCGTCAAAGCTCTTCGATTCGTCGTCCAAGTCCTCCAACAAGGCCAACTTCCAGCTTGGTGTCGCGTCGTACGTGGATATTTCCTTTGCCGAAGCTGTATGATCTCTCACACCGCTTTCGAGCAGCAACGCTCAAGGAAACGTCATGCTCAAGTTAGGTGCCTACTATTACGGCGCTCAACAGGACATCGACAAGGTCTTGTTCTTCACCTTCGGGTCGCAGAAGGTCAAGTTCTACGCCGGTATGTGCGCTGCTGTGGTTGGTCGGCTTAACCCGGGTATACTCATGACACCTCATAGGCAACCAGACCATGCTGCTCGACGAGGAGGTCTACAGTCAGGTCCGGGAGACTGTTTCTCTGTTTTTGGACCAACACGCCACTGCAACGGTCCTCATTCGCGACATTGAGCTCTGAGATGGATATCTGCATGCTAGTAAGTATGTTGACGATAGCGCGCTCCGGATCAGAGTATATGAATTGAGCAATTATCGGCGTTTCCATAATGAACGCCTGCGTATGCAAGGCAATTCCTTTCGTGCTACGGCGTGAAGACTCGTTACCCAGCCTAGGAGCGTAGCAAAATAGAACTTTTGCTGATGATGGGCCCGCGTTAAATAGCAATACAAACGCACTGCTGGACACGCCCTTCTGGTATTTCTGCTCAAACAATGGGCGCGTATAAGACGCGCAAGGATATTCAAACCATATCAGTTGCGAGAACCAAACGGAAGACCGGGCCGTGCCGACATACTTAAGAGCGCCCGGAGAACGTGGCCTTGGCGGATAAGGTAACTCTGACGCCCGTCTGCCCTGATGTACCAGTACTTAAATTGAGGACTGAAGCGAGGGCTCATCACTGGCCGCTGTGAGTCGGCTCATAGCATGCAGAACACGCACCATGCTCAAGCCCGCGTTCACGTTTAATTACTGCGCTTCCGTGTACGTACTGCGATGCGAGCACCCTCGTCACGCGTCACTGACGATCCATATTTCATCTAATAAGTAACGGAACCACGCAACTCCGAGTCCCTCGGCTGTGTGAGGTACCCCGTTTGTGATTTCGCGCTTACTGATACTGACTATGTTGCGGTCTCCAGAAGAAGAAAAGGTCGAGACACGACGGGGAGGCTCAAATTTCAACCGGTCGGCTCGTCCTGCCCCCAATTAATGGACCTGAGTGTTGTCAATCGTCTGCCTAGGGGAGACAAAGGGAGACGGATTCTGGAGGAGGGATATGCGCTGAGCTTCTTGCGTATACTGTATCTTTGTCGCATGAACTGATCGCGCTCTGACGTGTCGCCTTGCCCGCAGAAGCGTCTTGAAATTCGAAGTCCTCACAGAGGCTCATCGGCCGTCGAGGACTCGGAATGTGGCCGTTGCGTACGTTTGCTCTGATGCCTCGAAGGCAAGGTCCTCCAGGTGGCAAAAATATGCTCTTGCTCTCGACGAAGGCGAGCAGTCCTCGATGAGAGGAAGACTGATATGGCGAATGTAAGAGGACGACCCGGAAGCTGTCTGGCTGGAGCTGGCCCTGAATCTTGAAGCCTTAAGAGCCGAAAGGTTCGCACTGTCGCCGGACGACGTGGAGTTGAACTCTTTCATGCAATTGCGTACTGGACAGATACACATTCGTACAAAAAACTGGGCACACATCGAGGTAGTGATTTTCTTTGATATATACCGACACGCTGACTTCCAGGCTCTCGTCTGCCATGCTGCAAGTTCTACTCGGAGTTGGTAATGAGACTCAGCTGTGGATACGATGAGATCAGCGACTTACACAAAGGAACAAGAAGTCCCAGCTTGTTGGCGCTGTCGAGCTTGTCGTGGATGGAGAATCGCACTTGATCGTAGAGATCGACATTCAAGGTCATGGTCAGCGTGGCTGGGCAGAGAAGTGGGTGAGAGTAGATCAGGTTTGGACGGCGCGTAGAACTCACAAGTCTTGATGTCCAGGGTGGCGTTCTGCCACGAGAACCAGAGGGTGCTCCCGATCTTCTGGTTTGACGAATAGAACCAGGCGAGAAGGGTGAGGATAA
>WJSG01020423.1:0-12387 GCA_016618145.1 Sanghuangporus lonicericola
GACTCACACGCGGTACTCTTCGCACCCGTGGAAGGCTCATGTGCAGAAGTGCTCCGGTGCAATTCAGTGAGCTACTTTCCAGCCTCTGCAGCTTACGGAAGAAGGTGCTGACTCAAAACAGCAGGCCTGGCTCCAAGGTTGCCGCCGCGCAAAGGAAGCTCACGCTGGTGAACGATCCGCAAGCGCACAGCTTCAGCAACGAAAGCGTCGAGTGCAACGTATGCAAGCAGACCGTCGACCTTGGCCGGCAGCTCGATTATGATCTCACGAGGTGGGAGGAGCACAAGCTCATCTGCAGGTGAGCGACATAACGGTATCTCTGAAGTACATACACTGACCCGCACCTCTGTCTAGTCTTCCTACGCCTCCTACGCCGGCGGCGAAACCCGCCCCAGCTGCGGCGGCTGCCATCACGCGCTCTCCCCCTTCAGTCGCTTCCACAGAGGAGACGATTGTCGCCGCAGAAGGTGGTACCCCTCGGAAGAACAAGCGTTCACGCGAGAGTGACGATGTGCCAGATCGTGCGGTTCGCCAGCGCGGCGAGTCGTACGAGGCACCTCAGGGTGACGCGCCTGGGTTCCTTGGTTGGATCACTGCGCCGTTGAAGAACTTCCTGCGTGGTTTCCGCGAAGGGCTGTCTGGCTGAGTTCCTTGCTCCCGGCTACGGGCCTGTGCGTGGTCGATCTACGTGACGACCACCGACTTTCCCCAAGATATTCACTCTCCCTCCTCTGCGATACCTGTACTTCACCCCCTCTAGTTCCTGATATGCGCAAATCTACGTTCTTTGCTTATTCTGTATTCGTCCGACCTCCACTCCGACTTGCTTCCATCGAGTCGGTGTTGCAACCTTTTGTCCGGAATGTTATTCTAGCCTGTATAAACTCCGTAGTTGTCCAAGTCACAATACGATCCGGATACCCATGTATTCAGTTGCCGGGTGTGTTCTCGAGGTCGCCCGATCACGCCCGAACGCAGCCGTGGTCCGTGCAGCCCATGTAGTGCAGCGCGTCTTGGGCGCGTCCGCGACGCGTCCAGAGCGGCAGTTGCCGGCCTCATATATCCCTGCCCTCCCGCCGGCCACACCGCTCTCTCGCGACCACCACCCACTCCCCTCCTCCACTTCGTTCATAACCCCATCCCGACGCGTTTTCCTATATACCTGCCGCGCCGCTGACCTGGGGAATCGTCAGAGCGCACCATACCTCGTTTTGGCTCTTCGGAAACCACCCTCTCCGGATATCGAGACAAAAGGGGTGGATCAGGTACGTTCGTGGCCGTTGCTATCAGAGTAGCTTTGACCTGGAATGTAGACATAAAGAGCGCGAAAGGACGCGACGGGACTCAAAACCCCCCCTTAGAAGTGCTCGCAAGGCTGTTACCGCGCGCTGCGGCACGCATAACACCCATGGCTCCCACCAACGGCGTAGCGAATCCCCTCCCGTGAGACCAGTCCCATTACATTATGTGCGTATAAGACTAACGTTTCTGACCGCAGGATTGCGACCACATCTCTGCATCACGCGGAACCAGAGGTGGTACCCGCCTCGCAGAAGTCCACCGGCAAGCGGCTTGCAACTGAGGCAGCAGAACATGACCAACCGCACAAGAAACAGAGGCTGACATCAGCACCAGCCAGGTATTCCACGCGATTCAGCGCGCATCTGATCCCTTGCTGACGGTTGACATAGCTTGGGGCGCGAGCTCACCGAGACCGAACAAGCCAGACGGAAGAGGCTCGAAAGCCAGCCACTGGTGATCCCCATAGACCACATGAACGTCGGCTGCAAGAGATGCGGTGGACTTGTCAAACTCACCAAGCACCATCTGTACGACTACAGCCACTGGAAGACGCATCGGGAGCGCTGCGATAAGTGGTCTCAAGCCGAGGTGGAGGCCAGGTTGGAGAAGAGCACACTTGTAAGTCTTGCGCGGCCTGCTCCCGATCGCGAAAATGCGGACTAACATGAGTTTGAAGATCTCGTCGCGGCTGTCCACTCCCTCCCTGATCCTGGATGCAGGCTCTGATCTCACGGAGCTGAGCAGCGACAGCGAGCGTGAGACGTCGCCGCCCCCGGACGAGAGACCCCCGGACGAGAGACGTCCGGCCCCCTCTCGACCACACCCGGAGATGGTACGCGCAGAGTCCCGACCTGCTACTGGACCTTTCAGCTCCCATCTTCTCTGCGCCGAGTATCTTGCCGCCGCGCATCCAGGCGCGAAGACCATCGATCTCAACGTCCCTCTGGACGTCATCCCAGAATGGTCGTTTGCGCATCTCACACTACCTTCTTTCGTCAACCCCGATCAAGCGGAGACGGAGTCACGGCGCTGCGTACTTTCTCCCGCAATTTGGGTAGAAGTGGATTCCGAGGACGAGGATGTTGATGGGGAGTATGACTGGACTACGCGCAGGGCGCCACCGCCCCTGGCACTGACAACCGGCTCTACGACACCAGGGACAGCGGTGCGCAACGGATAACAAGGATGCGTGTTTCTTTCGCGATGATTATTGTTCTTTGGTTTTTGCTCAAGTTGCCCAGGCCCGGAATAGATTATGTCCTGATAATGGATGGTCCTATAACCCACTGTACGATACTGCATGCTACTACTTTCCCCCTAACACGAACGACCACGTATACGCACATCGATTGCGCAAAATCGCCACCGCGATCGGAGTGGAGGCTTGTACAGCCGGCGCGCCCACCAAGTGCACAAGAAGTCAACGCCGAAAATTCAGTGCGTCCCTCGAGTCGGGATATGCCGAGTGCACTGGTTCTTCCCCATCCTCCTCCTCCTCTTCGCGCTGTGGCGAGCGTGCTAATCTCGTCCGCCATGACATTGTACAGGCGTACTTGCGAGGCATTTCTCTATGATTTCACAGCGCTGAATCCTTGAACGGGGCTCGCGAGCAGGGTAAGTATTCGACATCTCGCCACACTCGTGTTGCCTTCGACAAGACAATCAGCCGTACTGGGCAAGTCTGCTGGAACCATTGGAGGTCAGATGCAACTAGCATACAACACCGTTGCCGTCCGACTTCGTGTATGTACTCGGGTTTCACGATTGTTTAAATATCCTCCACATGGCGAAGGCGACAGAGCCCTCGATCCCCCTTACTTCCCCGTCTGCGGCGCACGCATAGATACTACCCAAATCCCCCATCATGGTGCAGACCCGCTCTTCCAAGAACTCTAATCATATGTAAGTTGTCCCGAGGGGCCACGTGTGTGCAAGCGCACTCACTCTCACTTGCGTCAGCGCCATCACTCGCTCGAAGTCCCGCTGCAAACCCGCGACTTCCAAACCTCGCACTCCTCCTGCCCCGAAGAAGCTTAGAAATTGCGGGGGACAGTCTGTCGCTCAGAAGAAACGAAAGGCAACGCCCGCCCCAGGCGGAAGAGGCCCAGCTTTCACTTATCTCAAGAAACTAGTTCCTGCCAGAGACCGCAAATGGTACCGTCTAAGTCATCGTTTATAGCGGTACGCAATTTTAAAAGGACCCCTCTTCCAGCTTCCCCTTAGACAGACATCTCCTGCGGACTACAGGTCAGCTTGACCGTTGGGAAAGGTTCCAATCGCATCCCTTGGTCTTCCGATTCGACGAGCTCAGCGCGCTGTGTAAGCTCTGCTGTCTCAACGTGCAGCTCTGCAAGAGGAGTCCCTACGATCTAGAACACTGGGATGTGCATTGCGCACGTTGTCTGCGTAGAGACTCACGCTCCGCGAGTTTTAAGCGGGACAAGCAGAAGAACTGGGAGAACCTATCTCGCCAACTACAAGTTCGCCATCCTTGCAAGTTTTTCCTCTGTCTCCCACATCTGACATACGTCGCACAGGACTGGGCCAAGAAGCAATCTGTCCGGGAAAAGACTATTCCCCGGAATGTACTACAAGCACTCCGCGAGGAGTACCTCGCCGAGGAGGAGCAAACGAAAGTCCCTTCGCAAGACGAATGTGCGAGTCCGGGACTGGCAGACTGTCAGGAGGAGAAGGCGGTAGACTTCAAAATGCGGTCTGACCATTTTCTCGTGCGTGAGCCGACCTTCGAGGCCGCTTGACATCTACTGACCTAGTCGCTGCACAGGATGTCCTGTCCGCACCTCATGATGAGGTATCATCCGCAGGAGAGGCATATCACTCGACACGCTTGATCACGCCACGAATCGCGCACGAAGGCGACGTCACAACCTTGCTTGCCGAGGCGGTTGACCTTTGTCCGGAAACTTCGCGCTCACTGGCCGCAGAGCTCGACGATCAGGCACGGCGCGCCCGGCTCGGTGCCCACCGAGTCCCAACGCATGACGAACTGCCTGCCATTGAGATGTTGCTCGCCCTTCACTCTGAGCGTCGTCAACCAATTGAACCCGTTCCTGCCGATCCCGGCTTCAAGCTATCCCCCGTGGACTGGTCCACAGTGCATCCCGCCGCAGCGTACTTAGACTGCGAGAGCGACGACGTTGTCTAGCAGTACCCGGGTATTTACACCCTGCAGTCCCAATTCGGAATGCAATTGGGGCGGATGTCCTACTAGTGAGCATGCCTATCTCTTGCATTCCCAATCGTCAGTGCGGTCATATCGACAATACTATTTGTTTCGTGTCGCACTCGTTCCCAGTAGATATTGCTGTGTCGGTGGCTTGCCATGCCTCGAGCCCGTCTGCACTAGTACTATTCCTGTCCGCCAGATGATAAAAACCTGTATAACGTCGCTCGACGCATAGATTGTGCGCATGGTACATGACTCGGACGCTATCAGAGGGCGATTGGCATCCGCCGCCCAATGAAGGCAAACGCCCACCGTATTTGTTTTCCAGCCGCTGGGCCTGATAACGGCCGCCATTCGCAAGTATTGTAGCAGGCTGTAGCGAACGCTCATCTTCCCTCCGCAGTGCTCATGAGTCGAACATGAGTAAATTCACTTGCGAATTGCTGCTGTACATGGCAAGAGGCAAGGGACCAGAAGCCTAGTAAGGCGGAGCTCTGCTCCGCCACAGTTGCCCGGTCCCGTTGTCTCCCCTCTTCGAGACAATGACCCGCGTTCGGCAAGTGTACCAGGGCTCTGCAACAGGACACAACGCCCACTCCTTCCCGCTTCGTGTATTTGTGTTTCCACAACTGCACAAAACGCACGCCATGGAGACAGGAACGCCTCACTTTACGCCCCTCAATTCGCCTCCCCGAACTCCCTGCACCGAGTAATACATCTCCCCACCATGGTGAAGACTCGCTCCTCTAAGAACGCATCCCAGTGAGGATAGAGCACACCACGTCGTTACATCAGAGGGCTGACTTGCAACCTTGGTCAGGGCTGCTTCGTTTCCGCCACAGGCTGGTCCCGCCACAACAAGCATTCCGCACCGCAAGCGTTCGACCACTAGTGCGAAGGCCAAGAAAGCTTTCTCAAATCCCTGCGAGAAGGGGACGGAGAATGATGAGCTGGTGATCTTTGAGATACCAATGCTACCCGAGGACTGGGAGCTACTTCCTCATCCGCGTTCTTCGAAGTCGGACAAATGGTATGTGGCATGCGGGGCCTCCCGACCTACAGTATGTGCTGCTCATGTGTCGTCCCATCAGTCGAACCAATGAAGGAAACTTGTTGAGTACTCGGGAGCAAGTACGTCGGTGGATGTTTCTCAATCGGTGCGACCACATCATGTGGTTCGATGCTAGCCAAGTGTACTGCGCTCCCTGCGACAAAGTGATCGAGCTCCGCGGGAAGAAACACGGGGTGTATGAGGTCTACCACTACGTGAAACACTGGGAACGGAAACATCAGCCAAAGAAGGATTCCAGGAAGAAGGGGATGACCTCGGGGAAGCCGCGCCGAATCACGACGCGACGCTCATCCCAGCCTCAGGTGTGCAGACTCCGCGCCCTTCATACCACAAGAAAGCTAATGTTGCAAATTGCAGATTCTGGTCGCCTCGCCGACACCCGAGTTGAGTTCGGACGACTCTGCGGACATGGCCATTGACTCCGACGCCACCCTTCTCCCTCAGACTCCAGACCCGCCTCCGACCCTGCGACTGCCTGAGACACACCACGCATTCAAATCATATCGGAGGGCCGTGTCTCCATTAGAGACGTCTCAGACCCTTTGGCATACACCTTCCCCTGGTCCACCCACAGATGTCGTCACCCCAGAGGTACGTCTCATCGCCGGTGCATCTCAAACAGGAGCTCACTATGATGTCCGTAGATCGGCATCGAGTCCCCCATTCCTCGCCGCGAACTGAATGTCTCGCATGAACGCGGCGAGGATGGCACACACCAGGCCCTGCAACCGCGCTCGGAGCAGCTTAATCCATGTGGTGGTCCGAAATGCGAGCTAACCCCAACACTGCATGCACTCACCGGCCTCGAGGTGCACCTTGACCTCGCCGCCGTGCAGGACACGGTACCCAAGACGCTTGCTCCAACGCTGCAATATGGCAGTCCCGAGTCGCGACTGTTGGGCGAGCTGGCAGACTTTGCCGAGATGAAACCCCACACCGCCAACACAGACTCGGATTCGGGTGACTTAGAGACTAGAGTGGAACGTGTGCTGTGTTGTCGGAAGAGCGTGTCAAGGCTCGGACTTCAGTTGGAGACATCAGACTTCGCACCTGGGGATGCCTCCTGCCGTTTCCCGGTGTCGTATGTGCGAAGCTCGGCGTCATAGTGACCGATACATTGTGTTGTCCCTCGCTCGGAGTTGTTGAAGTTATACCCTGCTGTTGTGTTGCATTTTGTCCCGCGTTGCGCTGTTGCTCATGCTCTCCTCTTGTTGCCAGTTCATACTTGTTGTCCCCGCGCTGTCCTTGTTGATGTCTCTGTATCGTCTCTCAGGCTACGTGGCCCGTTGCTGAATAAAAATACATGATGAGCATCGCTCAGGCTGACTGCATACCAGGGCAAGATAGACGACCGACCGTAGCATGGTAGAAAGTGTGGATGTGACGACATTACCTGCGACGTGTCTATAGACGGGAAGGTTTGCTCGGTTGCACGTTCGACACTACGCCCGTGTTCAGGGCGAAGGATTCGGATGGGAATTGCGCCCTCACTCGTAGTGGCCGGGAGAAGCAGCGGTTGAGATCAAAGCGAAGAAGACAGTGGTAATATATTAGAATACATAACGTACAGTTGCCTCATGATACACCTCTAGTGAGTCCACGCCATCCGCCACGGTGATGCAAGGGAAGTGTCACAGCTCCGGATCGTCCGCTACTTGGACGACATGACGTATCCGGTCGTGTCAAGGACTTGTTTGCCGCATATTGCACACACACCGCGCTTGTACGCGCAACCTGAGCGATAGATGAGAACGCGAGGCAAGGAGATCAACGCACAAGATGAACGCACCATGGCAATACTTGGCTTTGTTCTGCGTCACTGAGGACTTGCAGTCCTTACATTTACCTTGGTATGGCTTATGATTCCCGTCAGCACAGTCATTACAGATTCATTATAACACACCGAACGCACCTGGAACCTGTTCTTGGAGCTTCCCGGCCTGCCCAAGAGCTTGTTCTCTCCCACCTTCCGCGACCCCTCCTTGATAGCCTGGGATGTCGACTTGAACGGGTCAGGCGCAGCAAGCTTCGAGGTTTTCTGCAAGAACATGCTTGTAAGCACTCGTAATGAGAAGATCAAGTATCGCACACTCACATTCTCGCATTTCTTGCAGACCATCGTGGTGGTATAAGGAGAGGTGAGTTAAGCACCCGCTAAGTGGCAGCGGGCGCCATGAACAGCCCGCTTACGTCAGCAGCTCACTAAGCGCTAAATATGCATGACGCGCCGACGTAGTGCCGACGTGTACTGCAGAGACTGGAGTGCCTGTTGTCTTTCATACTTACTGTAACTTACCTGCCACCGTCTCGCTGCTGTCCTGGTCTTCCTTGTGCCACTACGTTTGCCATATCCTTCGGGCTTTACTTGCTCCACTGTCTCGGCTGTTCTGGATAGAAACAAGCGCAACTCAGACGCTACTCGTCCAGGTGTACCAAGTACCATGCTTGCGCGGTGTTAACGACAACCACACTACTTCTGAACGACATGGCTTTCCCTTTGCCCGCCCATTTGCCTCGCAAGAAGGATGCACGCGATGTTTCCACACAAATATTGACGAAGATATCGGAAACATCATCGAAGGCCTTGAGAGCTGAAGTGGCATCGTCCTGGGTTGCGGAGCTGGATGACACTATTCAAGTAACGAAGGTGCGCTTTCTCTCGTTGTCTCGAGGGTTTATGCATCCCGTTCAACGCACGCGCAGGCTCGCATTCATGAGCGCATAGCTGCAGATCTGCCGAACTTCGAACGGCAACTAGCAACCTCAATCTCCGTCCAGGAACGCATGCGGTCCCTCTCAGATAATGTCGACACCCTCAGCGAGAGCATCTTCGACCCGCAAGTGAGTCGACTTGTATCCTTGCTTCTAATACGAGCTGAACGCATTGAAGTCAGGTCTCATTCCCAACCTAGTCACCACGCTCGAAAGCCACGCTGCACTCGCGCAGCTAAACGCGGACGCACGCGCGCGACATGATGCACTCGCTCATTTGCTCCAGTGCAGGAATGAGCTGCGGCATTTGACGCGTTTGGTCGAGGAGGCTGAGCTCGCGGAGGCGACGAGAGCATCCTCCTCTTTGCAGAAATGCATAAAGCAGGCGCCGGAGCCGCTAACGAAGAGTCAAGTGATGGCAGACATGCAGGTACGTCTAGTCTTGGTACTCCTGTGAAGCAAACTGAAGCTCAGCGGGATCAGCGGAAGTCGACTGCGTTGCGCAATCGAACAGAGGAGCAACTATTGGACGCCTACTCGCGCAGTATCGTCGTCTCCGCGTCCGAAGTCACAATCCGACCCTACGTCCAGGCGGTGCTGCCTCGAAGACAGCTGAACGGTGTATGGGTTCGCAGTACGCTACCGGAAGACAACATTGACACTGTCATCGCGCTCCCTGACCTTTTGGCCTCCATGTCTCCTTCAGCTCTATCGATGCATCTATCGACGCTGCGGCGGGACATCATCACCCATTGCGTCGAGTACGTTCTGAAGCAGCCCGTTCAGATCTACCAGGCAGCGGCGACTCACCTCACGGGGACTTCGGAGTACAAGCTGTCTATGCAACGAGCGCCACCCGGCACAGAGGACCTCTCCCTGCGTTTGGAGAACTTGACCACCGTCATCGCGTTCTTACACAGTAAACTCTTCCCGCATCTCCCTCCAGCAGAACGTACCTCTTTTCCCCTGTCACTTTGCGCGCCAATTCGCACTGCCGTTCTGAACCAACTTCTCCTGCCCAACGTTCCCTCGACGCTTGCGCAACTTCCAGACTTTCTCAGGGTGGCGAAGCAAGCTGCGGCACTGGAGGATGAGGTGGTTGTGAAGATGCTTGGCGACAACGGCGCGGACGCTCGCATCAAGACATGGGTGGACAACGTCGGCCTCCACTACGAGCGCAAGCGTCGAGCCGAAATCCTCGACCGGGCGCGTGCGATTGCCGTCAGCCCTCCTGATGACAGCAGCACGTTCCACGTCGATGTCCCCCTAGCAGTCGAGAACGTACCTTTCCCCATCAACGTGGTAGACAGACCTGTCGCGAATGGCAAACCCGCGGAACCTGTGGCGGTCGAGGCAAATGACGACTCGTGGGGCTTTGCTGACGAGTCTCCCAGCCAGGGCGACGACACCCCGAGCCAGAGCGACACGTCCACGGATGAATGGGGCTTCGACGACGATATTGAGCAAGAGCCCGCACCCGAGCCAGTGCCAGAGCCGCCGAAAGCGCCCGAATCTGAACCGTCTGGGGGCACGGAAGACGCGGCGGAGGACGATCCGTGGGGCTGGAATGGAGATATCGAGCCGACAGAAGTGGATGACGGGTCTGCTTGGGATGACGCCTGGGATGAGAAGCCTTCCGCGCCTGAGCCCGTCCCGCCCAGTCCCGCACCGAAGCCTGCGAAAGGTCTCGCGAAGCGACTGGGGGGGAAGAGCGTGCCTAGCTCGCCAGCTCCGCCTCAGAGTCCTACCGTTCCTATCCACCACACTACTCCTCAGCCTCGGTCTCAGCCTGTTGTGGCCAAGGCCAAAAATCCACCACTACCTGCCCCGGTGCTGATTTCAGCCACTGAGACCTATGTCGTATCAGGGCGCACGAAAGAGCTCCTGCAGCTTGTTGAGGACGTCTTACGCGAGGGCGCAGAGCTCGTGTCCTCCGGGATCTTGGGTAGTACGCCAGGGAGCGTCATCATGCAGGCTGCGCCGATGGCGCTGGAACTATTCCGAGCCCTCGTCCCAGTAGCGAATGCCACTGTACTGAAGCAGTCGGTGAAGGAGCCTATGCGTTTCTCGAATGACTGCTTGTACGTCAGTCAGGAGCTGAAGCGCATTGTCGAGGGCTTGAGCGGGCCGAAGGCGGGTGCGAAGGATAAGTTGGAGGAGGGCCGGGAGAGGTTGAGGGTGCTTTCCGATAGCTGGTTCGAGCAGACGATTGTGAGTGCTTCCGCTTCGTTCAAAGGTGTGGACGAAGCTGAGTGAATCTCGCAGGTCCGAGAAGAGAAGTTGATTGACGAGCTGCTGGATAACGCCAACGGCTTCATCGATACTACTCATCAAGAGCGGTACGATGAGTGTGAGACCGCGGTCAATGAAGTGCTCCAGCGCATCCGCCGAGTCGCGCCGCAGTGGAAGGTAGTCCACCTGACTTCCATCGCTTCGCCTGAAGTGCTGACGGGACGCTCTTATTACCGCAGGCGGTCCTGCCCAAGAGCAGGTACTACGATGCCCTTGGGTCCCTCGTGGAAGCTGCGCTATCACGCATCCTGACCGACATACTTGCTCTCGAGGACATCACCGAGGTAGAATCCCACCGACTCAGTGAACTCTGCCACATCTTGAACGCCCTGGAGAGCCTCTTTGTGGAGGATCCCGAGCAGCCGTCCTTCGTCGTTTCGCACGTACCCTCGTGGCTCAAGTTCTCATACCTTTCCGAGCTTCTGGTTCGTTTTCATTTTCTGTCTTCCTGGATGTCGCTGACTTGATGCGCTTCTGCAGGAGGCTTCCATTGCCGACATCTCGTACCTGTTCGAAGAAGGGGCGCTGGTGGACTTCGAGATCGAGGAGCTTGTGAAGCTCGTGAAGGCGCTCTTCGCAGACACGCCGCTGCGGACGAACACGATCAACAAGCTTCAGCATGGACATCCTGTCCGCGGATCATGATACCAGCTACATTTGTACTTTGCTTCTCGTCTTCTACTCGGGGCTATGTGCTTCCCTTTCTCTGTGTCTTGTACATATGATACGTACCTCTACGTGGTGTGATTTCGCCTGGCTGCTGGACTGATGAATTACAATCCGTGCAACTCTGCGCTCGAAGGGCGGCAGATAGACATATTGAGCGTCTATCTGTGGTTAGATCACGCGAGCGCACGGACCACCCTCAACAAGAGCGAGCAGCGCCGGCGGCGCTTACGCCCTTGTCCTCCTTCTCCTTCTCGTCGACTGTCAGTGTATACCCCTCCATCGTCGCCAACACTGCACATATGGCCACGATAGAGGTGCGCATGATTGTTGTGCCACGGAGATCGGCAGTGCTGATCCATCGCTATCGCATCAAGGCCTTTGAGACTGCACTGAAGGATGTGGTCAACGCGAAGCAGCTCTCGCAGACGAAGATGAACACATTGACGGGGGTAGCGTTGAAATGCATGAAGGTCCGTCATTGTTGCAATAGCCACGCGTATCAGGCCGCGCGCNCCGTCATTGTTGCAATAGCCACGCGTATCAGGCCGCGCGCGCCGCGCACGCCGGACTGACGTAGTTGCTTGCACCAGGACGACACGCAGATGGTGTCCATACTCTACAGGACGCACAAAGGGCTCTCTGCAAGTGCGAAGGTCTGGAGCCTGTACGCGTTCGATGCACTGGCGCGGGCGGCGCGACATCAGGTGAACAAGAACCATGTCGTCGCGGACGTGAACGCGGAACAGGGGAACTGTGCGACGTTCCTGCTGAAAATACAGGGCGTCCTCGACGGGCTGTTTCGGGACCTGGTTATATCTGGGATCAAGGTTAGTACCGTTGTCGTGTGGCTGACGTTCCGCACAAGCATATATACCTGCCCCGTCCGAGCTATGTTCACCGGCCGACCCTGTCAAGAATTTCATGAAAGGGGTGTCGGGTCGACGCTCGTGGAATTACTGACCACATGCTCCGGACAACTGCAACGAGCCGTGTGGGTCTTGGTATATCTCGCACGACCATTGCAACAGTATCTTCACAAGGCTATTGACCGTAATTGTGCGCATGCCGGCTCGATTACCGCCCGCAGGCTGCAGTATGTTGTTACTGACCTTTAGATACCTTCACTGCGTTCTGGGGACGCGTCGCGCCGAGC
>WJSG01020427.1:0-30496 GCA_016618145.1 Sanghuangporus lonicericola
ATCTCAGCTGTCCCTACCTATAAGTAATTGTTGCAACCCGCAACCGTAACATCACAGATTTGGCGGCGAAATTGTATTGGCTTAAAAGGGGGTTATTATTGGCTAATAAGGGATTATAAGGGATAAGAGAATTGCAACCATGCAATCCATGGCAAAAACGCTAGGAGGGGACTCGTCTCCTTACAAGTGATACAAGGCCATTCCAAGGACCGCAATAATCCCATAGCTTGCAAGTTTCACGAGTCTCCTAGCGGTAACAGTCTATTACAATGGGCTTCTGAGCCTGTCTGTCATCTGTTTTCTCGTCATCGTCGCCTGGTCGTCAGGCTCACGCTCATCAGCAAAAACCCGTTTCGCTCGACCCCGATTGGGCGATTCCCGATCTGACGCGCTCTTGGTCGCGCTCGCAATCGCCTGCAAGACCGCCCTAATCCCAGCGGTGGCTTGCCAATCGGCCACCGCTTGGCAATCGCGCGATCGAATGTGTCGCTTGGAAGCGCATCCAGTCGCATGGGAGGGGAGAGGGCGCGAGTCTTGCGCAGGGCGAAGACAGGGCTGGCTGCGGGGAGTCGTGCAAGATATGTACAAGCATCGATGTATATACCTAAGTCCTATAACGATACCATGATCAGTATGGCGCGTAGTTGTCCAGCTCGTACTCGTCAAGCTCGCCGTCTCCTTCTCCGTCCTCGGGACCTAGATCTGGCTCGTCCTCCTCATCCTCGTCGCCGTCCTCTTGGTCACCTTCGCCTCCATCTCCGTCTTCCTCTTCCTCTTCTTCTTCCCTGCCTCTCTCCACATCGTCTCCGTCGATTTCGGAAGGCTCGTACCCGCCTTCCGGCTCCTCCTCGTCAGACGCGACTTCATCTTCGTGCTGCCTCGATGCCTGCCTGGATGACTCGTCGGACATCTCCTCGTCTTCGTCGACTGGCATCACAGGCACGTCATCTACTTCATGCTCTTCATGGCCGACGCCCCCACCGAGGAAGCGCATAAACAAATCGCGGTCGCTCCACCTGCGGCACAGTGCATGATCAGCAGTTGAGCGGCATGGCATAGCAGTTGTACTTACATAGCAAGGTAATAGAATTTGAAGTCGTCCTTTCGCGGCTCGTCGTCGCAGGCGTCCACGTCTGTTCGATGCCTCTGAGTTGTGCGCTGAATGACGCGGTGAGGAAGTGATGGTGCGTCGGAGAGGCCGTAGTGCGGGGCGGGTACGATGTGAATATCGCGCAGTACTTGCTCTGGTGAGATGAACCCAAAAGGCTCGTCGTGAGTGCCTGCAAATTTCACGCGATGCGGGCGCATGCGCGAGTCTAAGCCACCTGGACGTGTGGTGTCGAGGTTGAACCATCGCAGCCAGAGGACCTGCAACAGCTGGGGATCTGATCGCCCGGTGTCGGAAGCCTCGACGCGGAACACGTTGACATGAAAGATGGTGACGATGCGAGCATAGAGGTAGGGGTGGGAAGAGCCTTCCGGTGCCAGCATCATGATGTCTGGGTGGGTCCGAGGGTTGACGGAGCTCTGGTCCCGACGCATGTCGTAGGATGTCCAGTTCACGCGCATCACTTTGTGGAGCCACATCAGATCCTTCTCGACACGTATTGACCGCCGTTCTCCTGACGTGGGCTCGCGAGAGGTTGGACGCCCAGCAAGGGCTTCGAGGCGCTGGAAGATGTGGGTGTCGAGCATGGATCGGAAGTCGTTAAAGGAGGGGTCGCTGCGGTTCTGCGCGATCAAGGCCCGAATATTTACCGAGTTTGCCTGCTCCTCGGCGATCTGGGTGTGTTCTTTTGGAGAGCATGGCGCAAGGGGCTCCTCCGTGGCGAATGGCAGTTGCACAGGTGCGCGCAGAGGGGCGCGTCGTACATAGCACGCTCGGGACTTCTTCTTCATCTTCTTCGGCGGTGGTGCGGAGTACGATCCCCGGCCGTGGAGGTATTGCTGGCGGCGCTGCAGGCGGGCGATCTGCCACGCAAACTTAACATTCTTGTTTGTGAGCGCGTAGAAACGCTTCACGCGTTTGTGCTCAAGTTCACCCTAGCAGACGTCAGTGAGGTCGATCAGATGAGACCATGATACTTACGGGCTGTGTGCTCGCGTTGTCGGTGGTTCCGTGACGGCGGATAGAAGCTACATAGTCGCCGAGACGATGGTACTTGTATGTTTTCTTGTTGAACTTCTTCTTCTTCGCCGTCCGAACATTGCCGGTTTGCGCATCCGAGGCACCGGTGTCTTGCTGTCCCGAGGTTGCAGCTGACTTCCTTGCCTTGCGTCGCTGCCGTGCAATCGTCTCTGATGGCAGTTCCCGGGTATCGAATGCCGAGCAGACGTGACGTTCGAATGCGTGCATCGCTTCACCTAGCTTCTTTGTGACCTGCTCGAAGTATGTCAATGTGGCCTCCGAGTGCAGGCGCAGCTTGGCCAGTGCATGCCAGGTGGCGAGGACGGATATCAGCTTGAGGATGTGGTCGTTATAGGGCTCATCGAGCAAGCCTTCGAACACAAAATACGAGCACTAGAATGTCAGTGAGCAACCACTCATACACCTGCACATGATATCATGTCTGACCTGCAGGATGTCCTCGAAATCGCGTGCAGCGAGCTTCTTCATTGCCGACACATTGGCTCCAAAGCGTCGGATCGTATCGCGCCCGAACGTTGGCATCAATGCAAAGCTGCGTGTCGATATTGCTGGTCAGAATCCGACAGACTAGACTAAGTGTACGACTCACCGCCTGTCCATTTCCTGAACGCGATCACCGCCGGCAGCGATCAGTACCCGGACGAGGTGTGTGAATACGAACTTCCAGACACCCAGTTCGAACTCGTGCATGAGGTCGGGCACAAGAATGTCGTAGACGTTCAGTCCAAACTCGCCGAGCTTATCTGCAAATGCACTCTGTAGATGGCATTAGAATCAATATGAAATGCGACATGAGAAGGAAGCGGACTTACACGGCTCGAAGTGATTGAGGTGAGCTTGAGGGCGTCGTCGACAGTCGCACCTTCAGGTGCATAACCTTGCTCGAAAATCTTCTTCCTGGCCGCCTTCACCGTCTCCCGGATGTAGCGATCGTTCGCAAGGGTCCTCCGGAGCCGCGTCCGGTTCTTCATGTCGTTGACGGTACCCATATTGTCGATGTCGTCCTTGGGCATCAGGCATGCTGGACATGGGAATCCAGCGAGGTGCTTGATACAAGCAATGAGGCACCTATGAACGGCTGTCAGCGAGGGTGTATACAGGGACAGCCAACGGCTCACTTCTCTGGGTAGTCGGCAGAATATTGAGGGATCCGCGGGAAGAGGCGTCGTGTTACCCCATCTCCGCACTTGACGAGAATCCCGTGAACGTAGGCCTTGATGAACTCCTCGTCGAGGAGAAGATGCCAGATTTGCTGCATCAGGTCGCGCTTGCACATCTTCAGTGTCGCAGTAGACGCCGACGTGCCGAATATGTCACGGTAAGCTTGTTGAATGGATGCTGGCAACTATTGAGGTCGTGTTAGTTCGCCGACTGACGGGAGAATGAGTGCCTACCGAGGGTATATACGCAATATGGTGCGCGGCAAAAGCGTTCGGTCGACAGCGGATGTACTTGGTGAGCGCGCCGAAGAACGAATAGATCGGCCACAGCGCTGCCGTTCCGAAACTTGCGAGATGTGTCGAGTCTGAATATAGGAGGATGGGCGCAACAGCGTACTCGACATCCTCGGTGTCACCAGGCTCGCGGTCGGTGCGCGCCTTCTCCTGGATCTTCTCATGATCCTCAAGCATCGCGTCCGAGTTATATGTGTCGGACCATAACCGCATCGGTGGAGGAGGAGGGGCACCGGGTGAAGCCGGCTTGCGTTGCCAGAAGAGCTTGAAGGGGAAGAGGTGAAAGCGCGTCGCGCGCGACTCCTGGTATCCAGCTTTGATGACCTCAGTGAGCGATCGCACGAAGACGTTCACGACCTTGAACGTGGGAGCAGCGTCCTCACTGGTGTGCGCAACACCTTCTTTGGGCAGACGGAGCTCCACGCTGGCCTCGCGCCAACCGTCGTCTGCTGAGAAGGCATTTGATGTTGCAAGAAACTTGTCGAGACGTCCGTTCTCGTGGGCCGCATCGAAGTTCTCCAGGTCTTCACGGACGTATTCAGGTGCCATGAACACGTCGTGGATGAGCTTAGTGAGCTCGCCCGGGGTCTTCTGCGTGGTTCTGTTATACAGCCACCACATGCACTTGAATATATTGATGTTGGCGAACGGTGCGAACGTGGCCTCCGCTGCAGATTGGAGTGCCTCGACAACACGAGTGCCGAACGGACGCACAGGGTCGTGCTCGTCTGGGTTCACAGGAGGGCCTGTGTGCGTGCGGGTATCCGTAAAGGCGTTGATTGTCAAGCCATCTTTGTGGCTGGTATTGTGGGTAATAATTCCTGGGACACAGGATGCTGTGGATGTAGCATGTTCTTTCGAGGACGACAGGTTGAGAAGTGCAGATTTGTCACGTCAATTATTCAATTTTACCGACAGGTGGTTAGTTGTGGCATGTTGTGGAGTGGCTCAGGTTGTCCAAGGGGTGCAACAGGTTTCTGGAGACGTGTGACACGTTGCGCTGGGGGCCACATGCGCCATGTTGAGACAGAGAGTGACAGGTTGCATGAGAGCAGCAGGTTGTCGCTCTATCAGTGACATGTGATGGCATCAGTCACACGTTGTCCTCGAGGCTACCAGACCTCACACATGTTGTCCGCACCTTCCTGCGCACTCCTCCAGTCAGTCAAGTATTATTTAAAATCAAGGTGCAGTCAGTTCAAGCATCAAGTGGTAGTCTCACCATTAGCTTCAAATGTTGAGCTTCGAAACCAGTAGACATGGCATAATTGTGACTTCCCATTTTTGGTTATTCCGCAAAATATGTGCAATTCTGCTCTCTTCCTTTCTCTTGTTCTCTCTCTTCTCTCTTCTCGCAACTCTGCATGTCTCCGCATACATGGCATCTCCGACAAAGTTCTATCAACGCTGCCGGAACGGGGATTGTAATCAGAACTGCTACATCTTTGCCCCTCTGGGAGTCCCAGACTATCAGGCAACCCCAGAAACTCCGGCCGACTATGCCCTGCTACTGGTGAAGTGCAGGGTGTGCGGATGTCTGGGATCCCAGCATATTTACGACCCAAGCAACCCGTCCCATGTAAGTGCTCCATATCACTCGTCCCTCCATGTACAGGCCTTTACCTCGACGACTCCGTCAAGAACCCCCAGTTATCGTCGGACACACCCACTCCCCCTCCTCCAATCTTCAAAAGTGCTACAGAGGACTCGTTACTCAATTCGCGCACCTCAATCCCT
Source organism: Sanghuangporus lonicericola (assembly GCA_016618145.1). Taxonomy (NCBI): domain Eukaryota; kingdom Fungi; phylum Basidiomycota; class Agaricomycetes; order Hymenochaetales; family Hymenochaetaceae; genus Sanghuangporus; species Sanghuangporus lonicericola. The sequence continues at coordinate 5,341 of WJSG01020427.1, forward strand.
GGAAGTTCCACTCCGAACAACTCCACTCTTCGTGGCCACGGACCCTTCAGGCAGGCAGCTATGGACCGTGACGCCAAACTCAGGGAACATGTATCGGGGCAGGGGCAGCAGGCGGCAGGAAAGAAGCAGGGATTCACCCCTACCGAAAAGGTACGTCTCAGAATACTTTGTACTGCGCTGCACCCCTCTGAGCCAACCAGCTCTTTTCCGCATCTGCTCAGTTCGACCCAAGTCAAAAAAAGAAGCGCAAAGGTTCAGAAACCTCTCATTATGCGTCCGCAAAACCCACTGCCTCCGGCAACTCCTCCCGTTCGTCCTCGAACACCAAAAGACAGAAGACCAACCCTGTCAGCATGCGTAAATATTCTGTCATCTTCGTCAACCCAAAACCTGTATACTCCGGACATCAGCGACACTTCAATATCACACAGTACGTTTATTTATTGTGTGGCCATGCCCCCTCCTTAAGTTTCCTTTGTTGCAGCCTCTTGAAGGCTACGACCAGCGGAGATCTGCAAGATGTCTCCATCCCCTCAGACACCAGTGACACGGACGTCTCGCCAATAATCATCGAAGCCTTTGTCAAGAGGCCTGAAGTTTACGCTCGACTGAAGGTCTATGGCTTCCAGGTTCTCCAGATCAATCCGGACACGATGGGAAAAGGGAAAACCATGAAGCTGATGCCGATGAACGAGGCATGCTCAACGGTGGATACTATCACTGGTACCAAACTTGCAAGGTGTGTATCTTCTATCTTCTCCAATGCCCTGTCTTTGCCGACTTTTCATATGTCCTGTCGTCCCCAATCATTCATAGAGCGACTACCAAAACAAGCATCCGCGGTACCACACTTTCTGGCTACAACTCCATCGTGTACATCACGCTGCCCAACGGCTCTGAGAGCTCTGAGTCCCCTGGCTCCGACTCAGATGACAGCGGCGATAGCGACGGTTACTCCGCATCTGACATAGAAGATGTCGACACCCGTGAGCCCTCTCCTGCTTTCGACGACCGTGCACCCTCTCCTCCCATTGAGACTCACGACACCCGTGCACCCTCGCCTGAGAACGTCCGCGAACCTTCACCCTCTCCGGGCTATCACCATGAGCCTGCACCTCCGGGTCCTCATGCCAGTGATCCGGGCTCTCCTCCGGTTGAAGCACATGAACATCCGCCGCAGGAAGGTACCGGCTATCCCAAGCCAGAGATGGAAGGAGGACCAGGAGCTCTTCCCAAGGCATGTCACTCTTTTCTCTGTCACACTGTGTGAGCACGCTCTCGCTCGGTCAGTACTGACCTGTCATATGTTAGAAGGACTCGGACAAAAGTGAGCGCAATTTTTCGCCCCAACCCGAGCACAGAAACACGCGCAGTGGGGCTGAGCCTAAGGGCTCCGACTCGAACGGTCCAAGCACGAGCACGGGCTATGCTGATGAAGACAATGCGGTAAGTCCCTTGGCACTATTCGCTCCTTACCGCAGTGCGATATACTCATGCGTTGCACATTTCGCAGTTCAGCGCACACCTTCAGCTGTCGAAGCTGCTCCGCAACATGAAGGAAAATGATTCTGGCATTCCATCCGAAAAGTGCTGGGTGAGCTGCTTCGTGTATCGCCAGTTTGCTCCTATTACATATAGCTGACATCCCACAGTGGTGGTCGTATGGGAAATACACGACCCACCCACCCTTTCAGCCGTTCATATCGACCAAGGAATTCTTGGACAACCTTGCGGGGCTGGTCCAGAACGCCGCTGTGTTGCGTACCAAAGTTCAGATGAGTGCCATGCTGCCAGCGCTCCTCCACCAGCTGGACCCGTGGTTTTTTGCGCCTCTGTCTTTCATCAATGAGCGCGCAGCCGACCTACTACGCGGCAAAGATACTCCAGCTTTTGAGACGTGGTTCGCCTTAGGGGATGGTGGCTTACATGCGGTTTTGGAGACGATGGACATGCTATATGCGACTTTGAGACATGGCATACCAGCAGACATTCTCCCCATCTCTAAGCAGACCGAGATTCTCCGCAAACTCCACGAGCTCACCCGCTCTACCTTGACGGTTCTCACCCACTTCCGCGCAACGGTCGGCCGCGAACAGTGGGCCCCTGCAGGAGGGTTTCGCGATTTTCTGTCCGTGTATCAGCAGAGCCGCTCTGATCTTCTGGTATGCCCTAACCCGTATACTCTGTCATGTTCGCTGCATATTGACTGTACTCAACAGCGTGAGGCTACCCTGGACGACTGGCTCGAGTCCGGTCTTGAGGACATAGCCGAAGATGTCGAGGAGCGTGAACCGGAAGAGCTGAAGCAGGCATTCACCGAGGCGTTTGGGGACTCCTCCGATGATGCGCTCATGACGCAGCCATTCGCTACGCTGGGAGGAGAGTATGGTCTAGCTGGCTTCGTCGAGCGCATAGTCATCCCCTTTCTTGACAATCCACCGCCGAGCAAATACGACAGCCGGTACGAGAAGTCGTTCGAGGTCCTAGCGACTTGCTTAGAGGCCCTCACCCACAAGCTGCGGAAGTTCGGCAAGGTGAGTTCCAGTTTATGTCCTCTTCTCATGTTCGCACTTATCAGCTTCCATGTTGTAGAAGAAGTCGAACGCAAACAAAAGGTCCAACACAGACCAAAAGGAGAGCGCAAAAGCGAAGAAGTCCAAGAGCACAGGGAAGCCAACGGTGAGATACTGACTTCTTCCTCTTCCGGTGACGAGTCTGCACCGTATATTCAAGTACTGATGTACACGACACAGGATCAGGCAAATACTAGCAGCCCCAGGAGAACGCGCAGTCGCACCAAGGCGTAGTACGGCATTCAGTTGTCTCTCACGATATCTCTTGTTCATTTGCGCCACATCTATCCCTGTCTTCATAGTCGCAATGAAAAAGCGAGATTCAAGTCACCTCAGTTTCGCCCCTCGTCTTCTGACGAAGCTTCCGGATTTGCGGCGTCATCTGATGGTATGGTATACTGCGGCGCTGTGTGTGTCGGACTCCGCTCATCATTTCATACATCTACTAGACACCAAGCATGAGAACAAGCCTACTGGATCTGGTTCAGGTTCGGCTGAACAACCTTATGAGGTATCCTCCGGTTCAGAGGCTGAACCCGAGGAGGAGCCGACTGCACACCAACAATCCCATCGGTATTCATACTCTTACTCTGGTATGAAGTCGGAGCATAGAAGAACTAAGCTCTATCCTTCACCGCCGCCCGAAAGCGCAAAGCCAAAACCGAAACCTCAGCCTAGACGGGCCCGCAGAGTACCGGGTGCTCCAGTCTCCCTCGACCCTCCAACAAACCTATCTCCACACCAGCAGAACCTGTGGAAAGTCGCCCAGTTGCATAGTGACAAGCATATCTCCTGGGAGGCCTCGGTGTTGAGCGTTCTGAAGGATTTCCCCCATCCTGATGAACAGAGACGTTTTAGAGCTCCGGACTCCGAAGCCATGACTGCTGTGCGTACCTACAGACAGCTGTCTTTGGTGAGTTGATTACCTCCCTTTCGAGGATTTGATACTCACAAAAAGCAGCTCTATCATCCAGACAAGAATTCTCCAGCTCTCTACGGCCAGGAATGGGCGGAGATGTGTGTAGAAATCACGAAGCTGCTGGGGACAAAGTGGAATGACAGGCCCAAGTAGCTCGGCGGCTACAGCACTGCAGGCGCTCGTCACACTTTGTCACGCGTTAAAGCCCGAATTATTCCCTAGGTTCTGCTTAGCCCGCCACCTTTGTAGCTTCTATACACGTTCTACGGAGCTATTGTAGTTGAATAAAACCGATTGTATTGAGGGCTTTCTCCCAAGGATTGACTCTGCTGGTTGTGCTTACTCGGTCACTAACTGTGACATTCGTTACCTCCAGGCGCCCGCGCATGACTGTAGTCACTACGCGCAGGCGTTCATCACACTGTGTCACGCTTCAAAGCCTGAATTATTCCCTAGGTTCTGCTTAGGCTACGGTTTCTGTAGCTTATATAGACGTTCTAGGGAGCTAGTTTAGTCGAATAAAACCAATTGTATGGAGGGCTTCCTTCCAATTATTGACTCTATCTGTCGTGCTTACTCGGTCACTAATTGTGACAGTTGTTACCTCCAGGCGCCCGCACCTGCTTACCAGCGGCGCGCACTGTTGTCCACTCTCCCTCCCATCGCCGCCCTGAACTACCGTGCTGCTGCGGACCGGTTCTTTACTGCGAGGTATGCACTGTGACTCTGTGCGACCAGTCATACTGATCTCTCTGCATGTCAATCCAGCCCGATGGACTACGCTCGAGTCTTGCTCCGCTGCGCTTAGGTGAGTGGTCATTTGTGCGGTCCTCCTGCTGAATCTATCAAGCTTCACCTGCAGCAACGTGCGGCGAGGAGCTGTGTGGGATTGCTGGTACCTCAAGGTAGATTTGGTGCGTAGACAGGAGAAGGAGCGGTACACCCTCCTCGGTGAGTATTCTTCACTGTACCCTTCACTGTACACTGCGTGAGCCCTGGGCATGTCCAAGACCGAGGAACACAAAGTCCGAGGGCCAGCCACGCAGACTAATTCACGACAACCAGGTGCGGTCAACAAAAGTTCATCTGCTCGTGACTCCACGTACCTCTGCGTATAAGTACCCCATTGTTTCGACTACGCCCCGCGCGTCCCTCTCCCTCGTGTACTACGTGCATTTATAGGTGCTAACTTTATGGCGCTACGGGCGTGACTTATCCTGGGCTCCCAGTGCTCTTACTGTAAGTAAGTGCTACGACTATCCATGGCCCCATGTCTCTGCATGCTGACTCTCCGGTCACCAGGACTTCTCGAATGCACCCACCGACTATCTCGATGTGCACTCAATACTGTACTCGAGGTAAGTGCTACTTCCCATGCCACGTACGTCGGACACAATGCTCAATCTGCTATAAATATTCCTAGGCTACCTTGGCCCTACAGCCTGATCATCCCGCTGAACAACACGACCTCACATTTACCTCGCATCCAAGTTCCGCCAGATCTCCGCAGGACCTAGGTACGTCTCTCCTTTGAGCTCGGCCTCCACGCTCTCAAGGCGCGGCTGACGAGTCTGGTTATACACTGATATGCAACTGCCAGCGCGGGCTTCACGAGGAAGTACACGGAGACCTCGAGCGCGAACACGGTGTGTTGAGATGCGTGAGTGCGCTTGCTTTTTGCGGCCATGGACGTCCATGGACTTGACATTGCGCCAGGAAGTTGCATCGGCCTCTCGAGCCCTCGCACACTGGGGCTACACAGTGCACTCGCATTTGCATTGGACAGGTATGTGTACGGCAGCCGACTTGAAGCACGCGGAGTCCGTAGATGTACTAACATGCTACATACTTGATTCAAGACTTCTAACTGGCAGTAGAATCGCAGCTCGGTAGGTAGAGACCTCCTGCATAGCTACGTAAATACATAGAGCCGCAGAAGTGTACTCTACTCATTCCATTCCCCAGCACGCAGACTTAGCTGCACCGCGCTCGTCCGCCTGCCACCATCCGCCTACTTCGAAGGCCCAGCTGCGCGGCTAGCCACGCAAGTACGGTGCCGCTGCCAACAATCTTCACGCATGCACACATGAGTTGTCTCGCCCAAATGCAGCTAGTTGTTAGCGTAGTCAGCGTAGTTGCAGCGTAGCTTCCTCGTCTTTTGTCTCAGTCAGTCTTGGCCGGCCGAGGGAGACTTGGACGCCTGGGACGACCGCGATGTGCCCATGCACGTCGTCTCACGTCCTTGGGAGTATGAATGCTCCAGCCCTCCACACGCAGCGCCTCGCCCGCGCATGTCAGTCATCTGTGGAGGGCAGGTGTAGTACTACTGCGCGGGTGTTGCTGACCAAGCGGACGCAGTCGGTCCTCTAGTTCGAGTTCGAGAGAGCGTTACGGAGGGGCCTCACGACAACCCGGGTTAACGGCAAGCACAGCGTCGGCGCGGCCCTTTTGCGCCTAGGCATAAAGAACAGTGTCGTCCCGGGCGATTAGACTTGTCTTTCGGGCAGTCCAAGATGTGGGAGGTGGGAGGTGGGCGCAGGGGCTGCAAGGTCAGACAAAGCCGCGGGCGGGGAGGGAAGCGGCGCGCACTCACGATATGCGTGCTCCGGAAGGACATAGCGCACCGGCTGTACTCGAACGGACGCGGACCAGCTGTGTAGTCGGATAGCTGGGAGATCGGGCGACCTCGATCCGGGACGTGTGCATTGACGTTGGAAACGCAACCGTACCGAGAAACTGTACATAGTGGTGTCTTCGAGGCTCGCATGGAAGCGATCGTGAGCCGCTGCCTCCTCTGCAGGGAACCTAATAACTAGTGTGATATTCTAGTACTGAATTACACCATGTGTGCCTGCTAGTCCAAGGTCAGTGCGGGAACTGAACGGATAAGTTGGACCTCACACACTGGAAGAACACAGCGCGGGCGCCATGTTACTCCGAGGACGGACGAGGCCAGTGACCTCGATCTGGGACACGTGCGTAGACGTCGGAAACGCAGAAGTACAGAGAAACAGTGGCAGAACGAGCCACTTTGAGCTGTCTTCCACGCTCGCATGGAAGCCACCACTAAGCCGCTGCCTCCGCTGCTGGACACCTGGTGTGATTCACCAGTACTCACCTGCGCCGTTCGTGCGACGCTGAATAGGCTCAGGGCTGTTATGGTGGCTGCACAAGTGCGAGAGGTCGTGTAAATCGTGTGATACTTGGGTGAGGTCCTTGAGCCCTGTCAGAGCAATGTATCAAAGCTCGTCAGCATGACATAGTGCCGCTGCGACGCCCAGTAGGGCGCATCCGATCACCTGAATTACGCTGAGAAGCCATCCGGAAGACGGCCTCCTCGTAGTTTGCACTCCAATTCTGGCAGTAACCCCTCCTCTGGGACCCACAGCTACACCAAGTTCCAGGAGCTTGCATGTGTGTGTATAAACGCAATTCATTTGTCATACCGTCGGCCGGGGCGATATACCAAGATGGTGAGCACAGGGGACATCCAGAACGGATGCCTGATAGCAGGTGAGCAGTTCAGCAGCGCGCATGTAGAAGGATAGGTAATTGAAACGGGGCTAACCTGCATAACGTCACCCGGAAGCCGAGGGAAGACGGTCTTGCGCCTCCGACGTCTCACACCCTCCCGGGAGCTTGTCATTTGCGTCTTCAACTTCACACGACACATCGCGGTCTGGTCGCTACGCAGCTCGCCAGGGATCCACACGCATCGTCTCACATCCCCGTCTGCTTATCTCCGAGTCAGCCGCAGCGGAGAGTCGGAGACTGCGTCTCCTCGCTCAGCAGGACAATGTGTCCCGAACGAGACGGGATGTCCTCGTTCTGGACACAGATTAGGTGAGTTCCCTCTCTAAAGTGGTGGCCAGCATCAATGGACAAACCGTGTTCGGGAGAGGTGACTGCTCACGCGGACGTACGGCGACTACTGATCGCGCTCGAGGGCTGGAAGCCGGAAAACTGTAGGCCGATGTGAGTTCTCGGAATACTCGATGTCTGACCTCTACCTTGCTACTATATCAGCTCGTCTCTTGCGATGCTGTGTGCGTCCGATGTCGTGGTGGTGGGAGTCGAGTCGAGAGTGTTGGTATGCTGTGCTGCCGCTGTTCCCGTAGTTCTAGACCTGTACCGGTTCGTGGTCCTCGTAGAATTGATATGGTGCTGTTCTCTGGTAGGAATCGCGGCGAGAGCGTCGCACGGAATAAGAGAGCCCAAAGAGGCATTGCACTCAAAGTTACGTTAGACAGGTACAGACTACATGCCTGTGGCTAACGTCGCTTCTGTCGGTCCCCGATAGTACACCCCGTAGAAGTAGCCTGTGGACGTAGACTTGCACAGGACACTGAGTCCATAACTACTAAGGGTATCATAATTTCAAGTGGCTGTTGCGCAGACGATGATGCAGGTACAAGCTCGTGCGCACCCTCTGATCCTCCAACTCGCTCGTGCGTGCTAGCGCAGGAAGATTCAAGGTCGTTTCCCTGCCGCAATTTGTGCTTGCTTGGCTCGCGAGCGTGTCACTCTCCCCTCAAACTTTGGCCGCTTGCTGGGCCGCTCTTCCTCGTCGACCTCACTGTCTCCATCGCTGGTGCTCTCAGCTTCGCTCTCAGCCGCGCGACGCGATGTCTCTCCAGTCCTAGCCTCGATTCGCTTGCGGAGGTTGTTCACAGCACGTTGCTGGTGGTCGCGAGCAGCGCGGTTAGGTCTCCTCTTGGCTGGGCGGCCGGGACCTGCGCGTTTCTCCTGTTGCGACGGTATGGGGAGGTTTGATTGGGGCAGATATTCAGAGAAGCGCACCTTGGGAATCTTGCCTGGAAGTCCAGGGAGCCTGCGATCGTGCTGGTTCTGCTTGAACATGTGAAACGATGCGGGCCCAATGGTGGTTGCCATGCCTGCAAGTCGAACATCATCGGCGGGGACCTATGGCGATATTCAGTACGACAGTGGAGTCTGGATACGGGGCCGAAGTGGTACACACTGGACGGCTCTCATTCCAAGCAAACCCCCAGTCATCGGGCCGCTTAGCAAGCACAATCGTGTACACCTTGTACGGCTTCTTGGCCGTGCCATGTGGGTCGATATAGACGTGAACCGGCACACCTCTCTTGCAAAGAGTGCCGTGCGCTAGCTGACCATAATTGGGCACATACGCGCCTCCTGTCAGACTGCATGAGAGAGAGACATGACCGAGGTGGTGTTGAAACTCACCGATGATGTGCTCCTTGTCTAGGAGACCCAGCCGCGCATACATGTTATACTGCTCGACTGGCATCTTCACCTCCGCCTTGCGATACACCCACAGGTAACGACGGGTGTAGCGCAGGTCCGCCCAATGATTGAACGCGAACGGAGACTGGAGATTCGGAGAGGAGAGACACTCGCGACGGAATGCGTCGCTGACCCATAATTCCATGTAATGTCTCAGAGCGATGACGAACGACTGGAATGTCGTATCGTCCTGGCAGATGAGCACAGGTGGAGTGCCTGGCCAAAGTCCAAGGGAGAACAGGAAGTCGGTCGCCGTGTGCTTGCCGAGACCATTGAAATACACTTGATTGAGGCAGAGTTCCTTCAATAGCGACGTGCCTAAGTCGTTCTTGTGCAGGATCTGCGCTCGCCACTCCAGAACAGAAGCGGCTGCAGCTTCTGGCTCACGGAGCCAATCCGGGCCATGTTCCTTGTCCCATATCTGCGGCCAGAGCTGAGACGAAGAAAATCGGCTTTAGTACTGTTAGTCTGTCAGATGCAAGTGTTCATTGGGACTCACAAGCGAACCTGGACGCAGATCACGCTCCTCCCAGTGTCGAGGGATGCTTATGATCGTGATGCGAACGAGACGTGCAAAGTCCGAGACCAAGAACACTTCCTTATCGCACACCACTGCAGCGAAGATGTTGATGAGCTGACTGCCATCTGCCCGTTTCTTATGTCTGCGGGCCTCTGGGACAACAAGTTGCGAGGGAATGACAAAGGACCGCAACCGTTCTGCCTTGGCCTTGTCCTTGTTCGTCCCCGGAACGTCCTCGGCAATGATACTGTCGAACGCGTCGCGGGGAATAATACAGCCAAACGCCTCCAGTCCCAGGTTAATGCGAAGGGCGTGCTGATGGGGATTAGAACATGCCTCGGAGGTCATAATGATCTTGCCGTGACTCACATAACCGGCTGCAACCAGTAGCTCCTTTCCCCTCGCAACAACATGAACCGCCCCTTCCTCCCAAGGCTTCAAATAGTCCTCCCATGGCTGTTTCCGTGAACGGCGTTCATCCCGGGGGCAAATCTCATAGGCGGACGGGGGAGGCTCGAGCGAATGGTTATAGCCTAGATTGAGTACCGTGCACGATGTGTATGGTTTCCTGTCAGTGCCCTCGGCAAAGACCCGAGGAAATATAACAATGCTGCCTTTGGGGTACGTGTAAACAAGACAATCCCAGAGATGCGGCGAGAGGAGAGGGCGTACCTCGGAGCAGAGTTCCTCTAGCCTGAGCCTGACCAATGTCATAGACCAGACCTTCTATGCAGTCTACTTCGGGCATCTAGATTGTGCAGACCAGCTGAGGGAAACAGGAGACAGATCTAGAGTGTCCGACGAGGAGAATGTGCAGCTATGTGGTGAGTGAGGGAGAGTGCGCGTTGACGCGTCCAGACGCGTCTGCAACGCGTCGGTCACAACAATGTCACACGGGGTCACTATAAGCTTGTTTGAATTATTCCCTAACATCCGCTATAAGTAGCGATATAACTCGTCAACTATTCGATTTCTATGCCCTGAAGGCAGCATAACAAACCGGTTTGAATGTCAGAAAGGTATGACTAGTAGCTGTCTGAGCTCCGCAAATGGTGATGTACAAGCGCGCAGTAGCGTGACGAGCGCTTTTGGGACCGCCTCTACTGCTACACGCCAAGTCTCCAGTCCTGTACACTCCATATAGCTGCTTGTGCACACCCCTGTTTCTCTGATGCTTGTCTCCTGGACCGCATGTCTTTCTGCCAGCCCCCGTGGTCGCAGCTCCTTGACGAGCTTCCGGTGAGTCACATTCAAAGTCGGCCATGAGCAAGACTCTCCCAGGTGATCACCAATCTCCGCCAGATGGTATCAAACTCGCGAGCAAACTGCAAGTCCACGAAAAGAAACGGTGAACTCAGGGGGTCTCAAATGTAGAGGAGGTCTCGGGGGTAGGGGATCAGGGTAGCATGCGGTGGGGACAGGAGTTGCGTGTGGGAGGTAGTGGTTGGGACTGCGACTGGGAGGAGGAGGCGGACACCCGGGGTTGCGCAGAGGGCCAGAACGGCGGCTGTATGTGCGTGTAGAGACATGCATTCAAAGGTATGTACTACATGGTCGTGCTATGGCCCGCGTCGACACCCGTGCGCACGACGCTCTGACCCTCTCTGCGCAGACGGCACATGCGCGGATCCCCACCCGATAGTAGAGACACCGCGCCAGATGTCCTGAAAACCTGCCAGCTGTGTCGCTACACACCGGTACGCTCGCCTGCGCGTATGTGTTTGCCGCCTTTCTATGGACCATATCGAATGCCAGGAACCCGACAGAACGCGTCCTCAACGCGCCCACGCCCGTCAACATGTGCTTTCTCCTCTGCCAAGAACAAAACACCTCACCACACCCGCGCATACAGTCGCACACGCGCGCGACATGGCTCATTTGATAGCGGCACACAACGCCAACCTGGGGTGGTCTTTGTTGTGCGAAACGGCGGGCGGTACGTCGTGCTACGTCCGATTCTCTGCTGTCCCGCGCATCGTTCCTCGAACCGCCGCACCCGGGTCCACAGGACTTTCACAAGCTCGCGCAGACCTCTCCACGGCATGCCGGACCTGTGTCGCAGATCCGGGCAGGTCGCAGAATCGCTCGAATGCGCGATTTCATTGTCTTTGCGCCTCCCGGTTGATATCACCGACTCTGCCACAAGCACATCGCCTCCGGAGGGCTCGCGAACACTTCATCCGTGTCGTAGCAGTTCCCAGCCTCATGTGTGGCCGCATCACGCGCTGCCACGACAAGGTTGAACTTCTCGCCGTTGTCAGGGCGAGCTCTGCCCTCCCTGCCCGGTGGGTCGCTGTTCGCGCCATATTTCCCCCGTCCCTTGCCCGTTGCTGACACGACCTTGTCTCCCAGACTGCACCACGAATGCGGCGTCTTTTCCCCTGATCCGAACACGTCCTGGAATCCACTCTCATCGCGACCTCATGGCGGCACCCAGGTTGCCGCCACTCTCCTGGCCGACACACGGAGCGGGCTGCCCTCGCACTGCCCCGCAAGCCCTCTACGAGCCCCGGAGGCTCTACGCGACACGTTCTCGACACCAGACGTCGACTTCTCAAATTCAACTGTGTCGGTCGGCCCCGCGGGCGTGGCCCGGTGACCAAGCCCCGACCACCACTTTTCTGGCCGGCAAAGACACTTCAATACACATCCATTGTGCCTAGGCACCGTGTCTTGCGCAGCTCCCGGCGACACAGAGGCGAGACGGCAGGGGAATCCACGGGTGGCGCAGCGGGCAGCGGGCTAGAAGACGTCCCGCCGTATCAACTCGCAGGCATTCTCCCGCGGCGCCGCCTTGTGTTCTCAGTCAGGATGAGCTGGGGGAACACGGCCCAGCGGCGACCGCTCACGGCCCCGGATCGCACCGCGCGTGGTTCTCGTGCCCGAGGTGCGTCTGATCCGCCAGATCGAGAGCACCTCATCCTCGACAGGATTCTGACAGCCAACAAGCGAACCAAATACTCCGAAACGATTTCAGCAGCTGTGCTGGCTGTGTTCGCCACCGCGGAACTCGGTGTGCTCAATCGCTCGAACGCGTCGACACTGGGGCCCGTCGCCTGTGCGGCCCAAGCTCGGACTTGAAGACAACATACCGGCTCTTTGGCCCGTGGGCCTACGAGTCCAGAGGTGTCCGAGCCGGGGAAGCGACGCGCCTTATGAACGTCACTGCCGAGGTAAGAACGCTCCTCCGAGATCGAACACATCGCTGACTCCGCACGCACAGCTACCTATAAAGGCCAAAGCCTCACCAACAGCGGGCCCGTCGCAGGCGGAGCTCGAGGTAGTTCTGCAAACTGCGTGGGCAATGCTGACTTTCTTGTCCCTGTCTGAGCTGCTTGCGGCGCTTGCAGCGGGATGTGCTTTGCCGTGCCCCTTACCTGCAGTGTACTCGAGGATGATTTGTCCCCTGCCGGGAGGTCAGTGCATCCGGACGCTGTGTCCACGGAGTATCATACTTACGTGATCGCGTTCGGAGGGGTTGATAGCATCGAGAAAATGCGATTATGAGGGAGATTGGACGCACACGAGAGTAGCGGGGATGCTCATGTAGACTGAAAACGCTCAGTAATGCGTCGGTCGGCATGTGAGAGTCAGAGACCCAGAGGAAACCCAGAGTGTCCGTGAGGCGTAGCGACGCGTGCATCCGATCCCGCTGTTCCTGCTCATTTTCCCGCTCCGAATTCTTCCAAGCATTCCAACAACTGTCTTGCTTGCAGTCCATCGCCGTCCGCGATCCTCTATCGCTCTCGGGCTCGGCAATGTCTGCGCATGCTCCAAGTCATTCGCGATCTGGCAGGTACAAGCGGAGACAACCCCAGCCTCAGCTCGGCCCTTCAAGTTCCTTCCAGCGTACCTCCTAAGATGCTCGGGACTTACTCCGAACTCTTTCATGGCACAGGGAGTCGCAGACGACGCAGAATGTCCGTTGCACTGTCGTCATGCCGCAGCCCTCGCGCACGCCGCCGCAGGGCACGTATGAACGCAGAGGGTCCTGCTAGCCTCGACTCTGGAAGTCCATGGCGGCGATGTTACATACTGAGAAACGATTTGATTGCAGGGCTAGTAGAACTCATCCACGGCCAGACGGACCCGAGCGGAGCCCAACATGCCGCGTAGTGCATGCACGACAGATCCGGCTGACGAGGGAGACCTTCGAGCCACGCCTCTGTACTTGGACCTCACGTGAAATGTCAATCAGAGCGACTGGACATCTAGAGCAATCGAAGGGCCGGGGTTCGAAGAGTAGACTGTTGATCAACAAACTCCAGAATGTCTCAGCCGAGATATGGACGTCTGGTACATCTGGCAAACGAACGGGGACATGTAAGATCATCTTCCATATGTATGCATGGAGACAGCCGCATGCTCACCATGCTACACCCGTCATCGTTCCGAACCACAGCACACCCTGCCGTCACGGACGTCCTGACGACGTCCTGCAAGCCCCGAGGAGCGGGCCTGGATGCTAGCAGCACTGCAAGCATGCAAGGGCCAGCGAAGACAACTCACTGATATCGTCAGCGAGGATTCAGGACGCGCGTAGCGTGTCTTCCTTCCACCAGAAGCTCGGGCGGATTCACTCCAGCCAGCAGCGAGAAGCAGTACGGCCCTGGAAGACTGCCCGAGAGCATGCCACCGACGAACCATCCAGGAGCTCGAGTTCAGGCAGGACAGGAAGAGGTGCTTAGGAGTACTTACAGTACTCCGGGGAGCCACTGGGGATGCGGTCACAGTGTCGCACCTCGGACGAAGCCCATGGTGCGGCCTGCTCCGGATGACTGGTCCTTCGTCTGAGCTTCAGTGCAGACCCGCTAAAGAGCTCGCGCGACCCGCCGGCGGAGAGCACGCCATGTAGGCCTACCCTCTCTCCAGAGCCCCCTGTTCGAACTAGAGCCCGCAGAGCACTGTATCTTGCGGTTTACCTCCCTGGCACTTCGTCGGCTGTCGGAGCGAGGCGGTGCCGCTTGAGCTGGGCGGAGGCGGCGGCGGCGGCGGCCAGTGTGGCATCCAGCCGTCCACGCGTTACAGGACCGTGCCGTTGGGACGCAGACACACCGAGTGTTGCAGACATATTTCAGGTGCGTACATGCTGCTCGCTACCGTGTACTCTGCTAACTACCTCTAGACGCGTCGTACAGGAGCTGCAGGTGAATACAGACAGTATCTATTGAGTATATGCGTCTCCTACACGCCGCCAGACAATCGATCTCGGACACACGCCCGCCCTCGGGACAGCCTGGGACTCGGAATCGCACAGCCCAGACGTCTCCGGCGACGACTCTCACGCGTTTGACTTCAAGGTCAGTCGCACACAAATTCGTCGCACCGCTCACCTGGTGGCGAGCGGTGCTAGGAAACAGCTTGAAGCGGCCTCGTCCCGCCGTCCTGTGCCATTGCGCTTGAAGATGTGCCAGCGATTCGATCTGACAGCGCAAGAGGCGGAACTTACACTCACAGCACCACACGTGAGTCTCGTGCCAGACACATAAAGCACCCCTGGCAGCACTCACCTGCCGCAGGTGCTCGGACCACCGTGCCAGATAACCATATCCAGCCCGCCTCTGCATCCCCGCCATGCCGGGGAACTCGCAGAAGGGCGTTGAGGCGTCCAAGGTCGAACGTTGTCGTCGTGGTGCCACGACCCATGCAGGCCCACTGTACAGGTGACTCGAGGGACGCGCTGCCGCTAGGTGTCTCACCATCGCAGTGCCAGACAATGCTCGTGAGTTGTGTCCATCGAGTGCTAGAAGAACTGACCGACTGACCTGTATCTCAGCAGTGTCGGTGCTGTGCGAGCCGCAATATCTACGGTCATGCTCGGATCGCCCGCTGCTTGAGCCTCGAGCCTCGAATGTTCTGCCCGGGGACAACGCGACCGGGAGTGCCGTGCCCAACTCCCTGCGGCACATGACGAAGATTATATATTGGGGGCCGGGTGCTCGAAAGCGTACATTGACGCGAGCGCACTTGTCGCCGTGCCAGGAACTTAAGTTTGCAGGGCCACGGCACAGGTGAGTCGTTCCGAAAATCGCGACCTACTGAGCACTCCCGAAGTCAGATCGTCGCGCTAGGAAGCCGTTAGGTGTCAGAACGACTGACCGACCACGAGCAGCATTATCGCGAAGCTGCCAGAAAATGTCCGTGAGTATCGTCTTCGAGGACTAGCGAACATGATTGATTGACCTTTCAGTCAGCAGTGTAGATGATGTGCGAGCCCCGTGTTAGACGGCGAGCTAGTGGGGAGCGTCGACGACGGCCAACATGGATGAGTGCCATGCCGAAAGCTCTCGAGAACAGAACAAGAGGATCAGCTCTCAAATGCCACTAGTAGTGAAGAAGACTCACTGCGAGAATCAGAGAATCAAGTGAGGACACATATGCCAGTGGCGCGGACATCCTCCGAAAATTCATGCAGCGTCACTTCAGCAAGCATCGAGCACTGATAAACCGCGCTGAACTTGTCGAGGGTCTTTGGCGAGCTGAGCTGGCTTCTGCACGAGAGAATTCGGCTAGTGTTAACGAGTCTTGCGGACCAACATGAAGTTGAACTCATCGACAGTGGCAGGAGGTGCAGTGGAGGATTTACAGACAGATATAATTGCAGCTAATTCATCCATACCAGTATACCGTTCCCCCGCTCCCACTAAGTATCCGCACTCCACGTTCGCCTCGGCCTCCATGTCCTGCTCATGAGAGAGCATCGAGATGACAGAGATGATCTCCGCGGCGATGGCATTCCGACGCTTTGAGGATGCAGCAGAGAACCAGGCGTACCTGTCCCTGGAGCTCCTGGATGCTGCCAACCTTGACCGTGCCTAAGCCCGACTCCTTCGAAGCTGACAGATCTTGCGCACCTGCGCAGTGTGACGCCAAATGTGCCCGTGTCTGGAATTGCGACATTGAACATGACCTGGATGGCCTCAGAGATGTTGAATTATGACGGGGAAGTCGCCTCGCACTTGTTCCTGCCCGAGATTGCATGGAATATACTTCTGCGACACGAGCTGCGACGAGTTGAGAAGACATTATTAGAAGAGGGAATGAGGACAGGGAGCCGGCGACAGAGAGCAAGACAGAGAGGAGTGTGCTTGCAGTGGAGGGCGGACTCGGGCGAAGGGACCAGGACAAGGTAGGTGCGCATTGACGCGCGCGCGTAGGTCACAGGTACTGTCACATTATGTCACCATAAGTCTCGTTTGAATTATTCCCTCACACTGGCTATATGGAGGGGTTTAATCCTTATACTTTTCGCTTTCTATGCCCGTAAGCCACAGTAAGAAACCGTTTCTAAGTATGAAAAGGTATGTGTCTGAGCTCACAGCGGCGTGACGAGACGAGCGCTAAACTTGAGACGGCCTTGCTCATGTCGAGTCTCGACAACCTCTACACCGTGAACTCTCACAAATGCATGCGCCATTATATCATCTGAGGCCCGAGCCACGACATACAACTTTGCCGTATAGAAGCGGCCTCGAGCAGCCTATCACTCACCTGTGCCCTGTCATCTTCACCAGCACATGGACTCCGCCGTCTCAACGCCTAGGAAAAGGAGATGCATGAGAGGATCGCCCAAAGTGAGGACGGAAGCAGAGGGGCTCCTCGACAGACAGACCTCCCGCAGCTGAACACAAAGCTTTGGGAGACGAGCATGTGGGGAGGGGCTCCAGATGATTGGGGCTTCGGAGGGCTGGGTGCGGCTGGCGATTCTCGGGAGGGACCTTCTAGAGGTGTGTCTACGTGTTAAGCACTCTGACACTTGTTGTGCTCGCATTTCAACTATCCTATGCGGGAATTGTACAAAGTGACCGCTTCACAATATACGTCGATGCCCCAGTTGCCATCATCTCGCTCGAAGTCGAAGCCTGCTAGTATCCGCCTCCCCTCCTCCAGCTCGCTGTCCGTGTTCATCGTGATACCAGCTCCCCGCTCGCCCTCCTCATCGCGTGGCTGCGCACCCACATGCCCTGGTTCTCCGTGCACCTCAGGAGCCGGAGGAGCGGGAGCTTGACCATCTACACCGTATAGAGGATCGGCAGCATCCACGGCTGAGTCCCCAGGATCGCCAGTCCAATATCCGCGCTGAATTGCGGTCTCCCGGCTCAGCTCGAAGAGAGCAACTGGCGTCCGGTTCCGTTCCGTCCGGATCTTGTGGTGATTCCACGCATCGGTTGTCCTGTTGAGGGATGCCTGCACACGGGGCTGGAAGACCAGGAACAGGCAGACACGCTGAGCCTTGACCGACATGTCCAGGAGCTCGCATTCTTCCAGGTACATGAAGACTTGCCTGAAGACCTCGAGGCTGTCTTTGCGAACATCGCGCCAGAGACGTTCAATGCGCACATTGTGCAAGGACCTGTGGGGTCAAGCTCGAGCAGTTAGCATTCAGCTACTGTCAACGTCTCCATGAGTACTCACCGCCCGCGCAGGAACGCATTATGGGCCTCGCCCCAATGCTCCTTCATCATCCTCTCTACATCATTGTTCTCTGTCCCGTAGTCACCCCGTGTCCGACTCGGCCATCCGTAAGTGCGAGTAGCATGCGAGTAGAGGCGTGCAACCGTCGCGGCACGCTTGTTTGAGCAGCAGACGAGGTAGATGATGAGACGGGAAAATCCGTCTATACACCCGTGGACATAGAAGCCCCATGGACGGAGCTTCTCATTGCCATCCATGTGCCAAAGAGCATTGGCCCCTCGGACACGATACACCCGCCTCTTGATGATCCCAGCCCATCTGTACATCCACGTCAGCACCAAGGTTGAATTCCTGGTGATGGGATCGGACATGCTCACCGCACAAGGACTCCTATAGCATCAACTCGGCGGAGACTGGCCTGAACACGATGCAGAGGAACGTGGAGATGACGGGCCTCTAGATGGCCACGGATGATGATGGAACCAGCAAGTGGATGAGCCAGGGAGATCTCTGCGACAACCTCGTCCAGATCGTCGTCGGAAATGTCTGCAAATGCTGGTCTCGAGGTAGACAATCCTGCAGCTGCAAGATGGTTATATAGCGTCTTCCGGGAGACACCGAGGGCCCCAGAAATGTCCTTCCAGGACAGACCCAAGTCGTGTAAGTGGACAGCACGGTGGACATCCAAGACATAGCGAGGTCTGCCGCGACCATTCGGGGCCTCTCGGGGGACTTGTGCACTAGGAGGGGGGGGTGGTGACGCAAGGTACTGTTCAAGAGGGAGGAGGAGGTCGTCGAGATATGATAAGAGGTGCTCGATGTCCTCGGGTGGTGAATGAGGGTCGTCCTGATCGATGTGCAGCAGTATCTCCCGGATAGCCTCCAATTGGTGTACAGACCGCTCAACTGCAGCGATCTCAGCGTTTGGGAGGGAGGTGACCACAAAATTGGCTTCAGTGACTATCCTATGAGCTTCAATGAAGAATTGAGTGAGCGGATCGGGTTCCCACTGAGGCTGGTCCATGAGGAAGGGAGTGGAGGAGGTGAATCAGGTGAGTGGGAGTGGAGGAGGTGACTCAGGTGAGTGGGAGTGGAGGAGGTGACTCAGGTGAGTGGAAGGAAAGAAAGCTGAAAGAGCAAATTGAGTCAGATTCCATGTTTGTTCACGAGACCAAATACCGAAAATTTATCAACAATTTTTGAGTGGTCACCGGTCCGACAGTCTGGAGCTGGCATGATACAACTGATAGAGGAGCATGCAAACCTGCACATAGTGCTAGTGAACCTGCTGCTGTATGTGGCGCAAGCAACCATGCCATGAGACGGACTCATTTGCAGACCTGCTGCATGCCAAACATAAACCTGCTGCTCATGAAACCTGCAGCGAATTGGACACCTGTAGCAAGGCATACCTGCTTGCCCAAAACCAACGTGTTGCTGCCTGGCAACCTGTCGACCAAAGAAAACATGCAGCATGCTAACACATCAGTTAAAACCTGTAGCATCAGTCATTGACTGATGCAACATGAGGCATTCCACAGTGGCAATAGCGGTGTCTTGCAACACAGACTGCTTGTAATATCCAACCTGTGGCTGTCTTATTTTTTACACATTATATGTGCCATACATCTTCAGGATCATGCGATGGAAGGGACGGGTAGTACTGGTGGAAGACCCCGAAGCGGTTGGGGCGGGTGTTGATCGGCTCAGAAGGAGCGACAAGTGGAGGAGAGGGTCCGCGTAGAGGGTCAGGTTCGATTGGCGCAGGGGGTGGAGAAGGAAGACGTCGCGGGTGCAGCTGCTCTGGAAGGCCAGCGAGTGTAGTTGGCAGCATGTTTTGAATCCATGCTGGTGCACGACGGCGGCGACCGGAGCGACTGAAGACCTCCGGGGGAGCTTGCAGTTCGTCAAGCTCACGCTGGATGCAGATCAGTAGAACATAAGATCGCTGTGTACCGCCGCTCGCACCTGATGCCGTTCCTGTTCCTCCCGCTCAGCAGCCTCCCGAGCTACTCTCTCTTCCTCCAACAGCCTCTGCTTTGTCCTCCGCTCTAGCTCCTCCTCCTGATGTTTGCGCTTGAGTGCAGGCCCGTGGTCGAGTGCTTTGAGCAACGCTGTGCATGTCCGTGCGTGCATGGACAGAGTCTTGTATTCGCCATCGCATTCTGGGCACACCGGCATGGAGAAGAGAGCCAGAAATACTAGTAGATAAAGCAGTAGATGAGCCATCCAGGAGGATGACCATCAATGGTGGTGGTGGGGAGGTAGTAAGCCGTGGGAGCCTGCGAGGCTGCAAGCACGAGCATGGAAGCTGCAGCGCGAGACGCGATCACGTGCTCGGCGCGTGAAGATATACGTGTCGCGTCGCTGCCTAATCGAGCCAAACCCCATGCTGGGCTTGTGCGCGCACGGGCCTCTGAGCTCACCCCGTACCCTCTAGCTCTCCAGCTGTCGATCGCGATATGGGGCACCCCCCATAAAAATGCGTCAGCTCGCCCTCTCCTCCTTACCTCCACACCACCACCATCTCGACGTGATTTTCCCTGCTCAACCCAAGCTCGCTCACTGCTCTCGACAGTCGACACGTTCCTCAACGCTTGTCTCATTAACATCGCACAACACCTCCCTGCCTTGTCAAGATGAGCCATCAATCGCGTCCCCATGCTCAGTAAGTCGTCTAGGTGGCGTAGATCACGCATATACACGTGTATATGCGTGATCTACGTGCACATACTCCGTTTCATCCGCATATACCCACCTTCTGCTCATCAGGATGCCCCCCCCTCTGCCGCACTCGCCGACTCGCGGCCAATACCACCCCGGATATGACCCTCGCGTCTCACAGAACCCCGCATACCACCCTGATCATCAAGAGCCTCAAGCGCCGCCGCCGGGCTTGACGGTCGAGCAGCTTTGGGCACAGCTGCATGGCACTAACACTCCCCCACCTGCGGGCCCAGGCAACTCTGCGCAGGGTCGGTGGCCACCTATGCGAAGCAGCCGCCGTATTCTCTCCTCTCGTTCGCGCAGCCCACGGCGGCGGCCGCAAGAGGCTCAATACGAAGGTAACACCGAGCTGCCGCATGATACCCAGGAGTCGCGTGGACGCCCGCGCGGACGATCCCGGGTTAGGAACACCCCACCGCCTCCGCCGCCTGAGGAAGAAGATCCTGAGGGCGACATTGAAGACGAGATCACAGACGGCGTGTTCGCCGATTCCAAGTCCTTGCGTTTCTTCCATGCGTTCATGAGGCAACTCCGCGTCGCAAAGTCGGATAAGTGGTCCATCAAGTAAGTTACCTTTCTTATTGCTACATGCTGTGCTGATGTTTGCTTGCAGAGACAAGTCGACGCCAGCTGGGCAGCTTTCAAAGATGGCGAGATATATGTTCCGCCAATGGACTCCATACGGCGACGGCACGGAGGTCATGCTGAACGGCATGCTCTGGCAAGGCGGTGCACCTCCACGGTGGGACATGCCTGAGGCTTCGTAAGTCCCTGTACCAGTGTGAAGTTTCAACCTCACTCATACAT
This sequence comes from Sanghuangporus lonicericola, assembly GCA_016618145.1. Classification (NCBI taxonomy): domain Eukaryota; kingdom Fungi; phylum Basidiomycota; class Agaricomycetes; order Hymenochaetales; family Hymenochaetaceae; genus Sanghuangporus; species Sanghuangporus lonicericola. Next base: position 26,573 of record WJSG01020427.1, read on the forward strand.
GCGTGTATAGTCTCAGCATCAAGCAGAAGGAAATCCTGAAGCATCAGCGCGAATGCCTCCAGATCTTTACCTGGCTGCAGGAGAAGGTCTCGTTCTTTGCTGACATCGTGCCGCGCCTCCTCGGGCGTGGGACCGATACCCTTCTGATTGGATCCTTTGTAAGTCTCCTGCTCATTGTTGAGCACTTCGCTGACAAACCTTGCTTGTAGATCGACACCCACGCTCGTCAGGCTCGCGCCACGGACATCAACACACTCAAGAGTCTCGCGCCGGAGATCATCAAGCCGGTCACGCTCCCATGTGGCAAGGTCATTGCTCCGCCCCTCGACATGGAGCAGCGGAAGAACAAGACGTTCTTCGGGTTCTACGCCAACTGGACCGCCCTCCAGCTCGTGCCGACGAACGCACTCCACGAGTTCTACGAGGATCCGTATGCGTGAGTACCATCCTCAGCGTCGAGCTGATGATCCCGGCTGATACCGTGCACAGGTTCCGGGATCTTGTCATTGCGGGCGACTACGACGTCGACCACAAGTACAATCCTAACTTCCTCTACCCTGCAGGTGAATTCGACCCTTACAACCTCGAGAAGGGCCTCTGCCAAGGCGAGGAACATAAGAACGTACGTCTTTCAACTACTTATAGATTGCCTATCATACTCACGTTCCACAGGCTCTTCGTGCAATTATGACCAGCCCCAGCTCGATCTATCAGCCGGCTGGCAAGAAGACTCTTGGCCGCGGCTGCATCGCGCACGTCTACAAGATCCGCAGCGTGCACCCGCGTAACATCGCGTACGCTGCGACTTTGGTACGTATCAGAAGCTGATGCTGTCATTATACTCACGTCATTCCCGCAGTGGCGCAATGTGATCTCTTCCTGTGCTGGCTGGCAGGAAGACGACGGTGAATTCAACGGACCAGCCTTCTTCAAGCGCATCTGCGCCCTGTTCGAGGGTGAAACTGCGGCTGATGAGGACTGGGCCAACGAGACTCTCGCCTGGTGGAACTCGTGACTTTTATTCACTTCGTTCGCCTTGCTGCGACTGACATCCTCTTGCAGTGTTGTGTTTGGGAACGCCACAGACACGTCGTCTCGCAAGAAGGGCCGTCGCCCTGGAGGTACTCGTTCCCAGGAGGAGATCCTGGCACAGCAACGTGCAGCGCGTGCTGCCGCAGCGCCCGCTGTGTCCCAGGCTCCCGCTCCTCCCACAGGCGAGGACCTGATTCAGGAGGACCCAATCCAGGAGAACCCTGCCCAGGAGACCCCGAGCGGAGCGAACTAGTCAGCACGTGCACGGCTCCCCTGGACTGCCTCTCGCTCCGTAGATGCCCGCTTTCCCGTGCTCGCTTTCAACGCTTCGACGTGCTCACCGTCTGCTGATCTTTGCTGTATTTCTCCTCTCATCCTCGCTGTATTTCTCCACTCATCCTCGTTCTATTGCTCCGCTCATCCTCGCTGTATTGCTCCGCCCGTGATCTGTGTTTGTAGCTTGATCTGATATTGTATCGTACTTGTAGACTGCAGCATTAATGACATTGTCGTCGACCTCCTCCTCCATACCGCATGTGAGCATCCGGCCGCGGAATGCCTCCTGATACCATCCGCAATGCCCCGATGCTATCAGTCTCTTCCCCGTCGTCTGAGGCCGCTCCCGGGCTGGCTTGCCAAATGGCCCATTCGCGAGCAAGCGCATCGTTCGACCGCGAGAGCTACATCCACTTGTGGCTCTTGCTGGCGATTCCATTCGGCTGGCGGGGAGATTGCGGCGCGCCCAATCGACCTTCGTTTCGAAGTATACGCTTCGAATCTGTAGGCCGCTTGCAAGCGATTGCGGCGCTCGCAAGCGCTCCCATGCGCGCGGGATCGCTTTGGGCTTTTGCTGATGCTGGCGTACATGGTACATAGATAGGAAATCCAAAATATATTCACTATTCCTACGACATGAATCCTGCGTGACATGCGTCGACGTTGTACATAAATGGATACGAGAACATAGATGAGGGAAGCGTGAGGAAAGGCAACGTGCGAAGGGCAAGTCCGTGTCGTCAAGGGCCACGAAGTGGGGAGGGAGAGGCCGAAACCGCCAGAATACTCAGAGAAGAGACTCCACAGCGTTCACGGTCGGCGAAGTTTGATTGACGACATCCTTGAGGACACCCAGGGACACCCGGAGGGTAGTGACAGAGCCGACCAGACCCAGAATCCAGCCACCAGATTGAGAGCCGCCAGCACTGAAGGGGTCCCGGACAGCGAGAACCAGTTGATCAAGCCTGCGATGAGAACCCGTGGGGTATCGAAGCGTGAAGCTTGAAGGGCGAACGTCCGAGTTTGTTCAACTCGCCGGCGGAGGTGGGGCGGGGAGAAGGGATAGAGGAGAGGCGACGGAGCAGACCTTATGTTGAGCGGGAAGTTGAAACCCCGCCGTGAACTGTACAGTTGTGATTGGTGATCGCTGCGCGGAGACCGCTGAAGCGCCGAGGTTGGAAGGAGTTGGGAAGCAGTCGCCAGAGAATTGTGAGGAGGATGTAAGATCGTAGCGTGTAGCAAGCACGTCGCAAGGGAGTTGGAAGATCGTGGCAATGCGGTGCAAGTTGAAGCAACGCTCGCGGTGGCTGCAACTGGCGCCTGAATCGCGTGGGACTTACAATCTACTTATCATCCTATCGCCATAATGACACCCCTTATAGTGTCATTCTTAGAGAACTTATTATCGCGGACCTTACCAGCTCGACGCCTTTTCTGTGATGAATGCTCATTCGTCACCATACTGGCAAGTGCTTCTGCCTGCAGGTCATTGCCCCTGTTCCGTACAGATCAGCTGGTCCAACCCACTGTGGTGATGTCCATGCACAGAGCCCCTCAAGTTCGCAGTGTAGCTACTTAATTTTGCCATAATTGACGTCTCCACTGGACGCGCGGCGAGATGTTGTCATCTTCAGATCCGGGGCCCTCAGCGCTGACTCCCCTGGACAACCTTGCTGGACTTGTTGTGCGGTATCCTACTTCTCTCCAGGGCAGGGATTACTGGATAACAATCCCTTTACGCCGGATGTAAGCGACTCAAGTACGTACTTCTATTACCTCCGCTCGAACTCCCCTGAACACTCTTCAGATAACACATTGTAGGGCCGCTACTTGGTCATCCGAAAATTGAAATGCTACAGCACAAGGCTAGTAAGTATTGACCCCTTCCGCGCAACATCGACGATCGTCGGTGCCGACGATGCTGAACTGTTTGCCGAAATTAGTGGGTGGGCTTTGTTTCAAGCATTTTGAATGCCGCTTGCACTCACCAGAACTAGCACCGGCCAATGCCTTTTCCAAGGCTCCGACGTTGCGAGGAACACAGCTCAGGCTAACAGCGCGGTCAGTTTGCGGAGGACCCTGTTCCGAGGGCGCCGTGCATGCAGTTGCGTGCAATTGAGGAGTGACCGACGACATTCTGGAAGGAGAACAACAAAAGATGCGCAAACACTGAGCTCAGGTATAACAGGACAGGCATGTGTCGACACTCACCGTCACACCCCCACTGCTCTTCGCTATCCCCGCTTGGCTTTGCGCTCCGAAGCAGCTCAGCTCTACGTTTGACAACCTCTTCAACACCATGTCAATCGACCTGTCTGGTTCGCCTGTCCCATTGGATGCCTCTGCCCCTTCCCAAGGTTCTAGCACTGGAAGTGGATCCCGGGATACGACGTTTGCGCCAGCACAGGATTTCGTGAGTCCTCGGATACTGTAAGGGTCCGAGCGCTAACCGTTCCCGTTCTGGATAGAAGATTGCCAAATCGGGCACTCATCGCGCGAACGTGCTTACCACGTTCGCTGCACCCTCTTTGTTCCTTCTGTTCCTGTACCTCGTCGGACACGTCTACCATCCGTGTCTCGACTTCCTTGGCTTCACTCTAGTTCACTCTAGGCTGT
>WJSG01020430.1:0-22068 GCA_016618145.1 Sanghuangporus lonicericola
TACGTCAAGGCCATGACCTGGTCGATCCACGGCACGGGCGAGAGCAGGAACCTCGTGACCAACGTGCACCACATCGGCGCTTTCGTCGCGAGGATCACGTACGCTCAATAAGTCCGTCATCGTCTGGGAGGACGAGTTCGTGCAGGAGGACGTGCACGAGATTGGGGAGCGCGTGTCAGGCGACGGGGATGCCCTCCGAAAGAAGCGCATCTATGTGAGTGCCCTGCTTGCGGTGCGAAGAGACTGGCTCACGCGTTTCGCGTGCCGCAGGTGTCCGAGGATGACATTAAGCAACAGCTTGCGGAGGGCAGAGCGGCATTCTACAAGGACCCGACGGATCTCCAGGCTACCATGAAGCTCACGTTGGCCCAGTCCATGAACAGCATGCACTTCCTCCAGGAGAACACGCTCGAGAACGCGAAGCGCCTGGGGTACCTGGATGCGCGCGAGCTCTATCCTGACCTCCCCGCTCAGTCGCTGGAAGAGTTCGCAAAGGAGTTCTACAGTCTAGCGGAGCCCAGAGACGTCCATGTCCGGGAGTAGGTGAACGAAGCATTCGCTAAAGATGTGTTTTGGACGGGCAGATTCCTAGTGATGTCATGGACATAAGTAAGCCGGAATGAGACAACTTGGGGTTACAGTAGCGTCTAACGGTCTTCGTTCCGTGTTTCTGTGGTTATATGAACGCATCGAATAGTCCCAAGCATCAGTCTGCAACTCTCTAGACATGAATAATGACTGAAGTTGCTTGCAAAGTTGTATGCCGCGGGGACCTGGGCGCTTGGCGCACAGGCATGCTCTACCAGCTACCACCATCTCGCCTTTATCTTGAATGACCGATGCCTTCCTGGATACCCTGGAGTTCTGTATCACCACCACCATCAGAGTCTGCTGTTAAGAAGGGCGCTGTCGCTCAACTCAAAGAAACCCTCGAGGAGGATCAAGCCGCCCTCCTCGCCCGACTCTCCTCGATACCCCCACCTATCCTCGGATCGACGACATTCGCCGTCGGAGTTCTCTTTGGCCTGGGCGCGCAATATGTCTACGCGCGATACTTGCGCCGCATCCCGAACGCGGAATGGGTCACCCCGGACATGCTCGCGCGCCGACGGTGGATCAAGGGATACGTGACCAGGTGCTTGCCCCCGAACCTTGCTAGGGCGTGCGTCGGAGTCTGACGAGCCCATTCGACGCTCGGATCTGGAACCTGCGGCTCGGCGGATGGTCGGCGTGCGCAGTGTGGGGGATGCGGACAACTTCAGGGTGTACCATACCCCGGGGATTGGGTGGAGATGGCCGCTGAAGTTCAGGAGCATACCGGTCGGACGAAGTACGTGTGGGATGTCTTTCGTGCGAGGTGCGCATGACTCATGTGTTGGGACAGCGGACCTCAAGGACAAGACCATTCACATACGGATGGCTGGAGTGGATGCGCCTGAGGTATGTCATTTCCCGGGTGCAGACACACGCGGACAGTGGTCCTCAGCATGTGCGTCCAGGCAGGTCACTTTGGCCGCTCGGCGCAGCCTTTTTCAGGCGAGAGCTTGGCATGGCTGAAGAACCAAGTCGAGAACAAGTTTGTGTACTGCCAGCTTATTCGACGGGACCAGTACGGTCGCATAGTGAGTGCTGTTACCGGCATCAGGCGATCGCCCCCGGAGCTGACCCCATTCGCAGGTTGCAGTTCCGCACCTGAAGCCGCGGTTCCTTCCAGGGCTGTTCGCAACCGGCAAGAACCTCCCACTGGAGATGCTGCGGGCAGGCTGGGGCTCTGTGTACGAGCAAGCAGGGGCGGAATACGGTATGCGAGGCCTGGAGGAGTTCTTGCGCGTGCAGTCAGAAGCTCAGTGAGTCTCGTTATCTGACTGTTCTTCCGTTTCACTCATGCGCGGGCTGCAGGAACGCAAGAAGGGGTATATGGAAGCATGGGACGCAGGGGGAGACTCCTGCTGAGTATAAACGACGATACCGTGACGCTGCAACGTCGGGCGAGGCTGTGGCCCCACCGCCTGCTAGTCCGCCACCAGAAGAATCAAGTGGTGGCTGGCTTCGGAGACTACTTCGCCTCGGTCGATGACGACTTCGTGCTCCCCACAGATACCCGGCATGTATACTACATCCCAACGGAGTCGTCCTTCCCCGGGCGTCTCGCGCCCATCTGTATATCTCAGTCAGTCCTGCCGGAAGTCAGTCAGATCCTGTAATAATATTCTCAGCTGGTGTCTCACCTTATCCATGAACGTGCCCGTCTTCAGGAACGTCGGGAACCTATCCGGGTCCCTCTCCGCACACGCCTTCTGCAACGCCACATACTGGTCCTCTGCGCCCTTCTCGACCCATCCCTTCGCCTCCAGCTTCTGGAGCGCAACGCGGCACCACCATCTGCACCCGAACCCGCCGTCGGCATACACGTAGCGCGCCATGCCCTCGCTGATCAGGTAGTCGATCAGTTCCGATGCTTGCGGCGCGCCGATTGTGGGTACGGTGACTTCGACCTTGCTGGGGTCGGCGCATGGTGGCTGCGACTTTATGATTAGAGTAGCTTCTGGATAGTTTGTGGGCTGGGAATCTAGTGTGATGGTGCGTGTGGGAGAAGTGGTATCTGTGTCGAGGTTGAGCGTGAGGTACCAGTGATAGCAGCCTTTGTCGTCTATGGTCGTGCTGACGGTGCCTGTCCCGGTCACTGCAATTGATTGTACTACTAGTGAACCATCGCGAGCCTCGTCGAACTGCCGTTTATAGATGGAGTCCTTCATCGAATGTTGAGAGAAAGTGGAAGTGTAAAGTGTTGTACTTCCATATGTAAACTTGTGTCCCGCGCCACGATGGATTTCGGGCGCCGCGGCGTGTCGGAGACCACTTCTGCCTTTCGGAGATCGAATGATTTCGCCCGGAGAAAATGTTCGCTTAGCTGTAATCTACTACTCAGTTCAAAGCTTCAAAGTTCAACGTTCAACGCGCCTACTAAGTAACGTCTAACCTACGCCCTACACAGACAGCAAGGGTACAGGACGATTGTCACCTCAACCTGGTGCAGTTAATATCGGAGATGAGCTCTTACTCCAAATCTGCATCAAGGCTACCGAGGGTGGCCAGAAAGCCCAAACAAACAATCCCTTACCAGGTTCGCGGACAAGGGCGAGGGCCCGTATACAGCATATCGCCACAGAAACTGCTTCTATACGCAGACCGTGGTTTGGTGGTAGTCAACAAACCCAATGGCATGATTGCTCAGCTGGGGGACCCGGGCCATGTTAACAGCGTATGTGCTCCTCCGCATTGCTCCGCCTTGTGGTCTTATTATCCATCAGGAACCAAATGTCGATACGACTTTATTCAAGACATTTACAGAGGGTACGCACGCGTTGCATACGTGGCAAGTTAGGTTGATACTCAGCGCCCGTCAGACCTCCGCGAATACCTCGGGTTGAAGGAGCCATTACGGACCCTCCACAGGCTCGACAAGGTGAGCTACCGGAGGCTTCAAGCGACGTCATACGAATGGAGCTGACGTCAATGTGGCCAGCCAACGACTGGAGCACTCGCGCTGGCATGCACGAAAGAAAGCGCGAAGCATTTTTCACGACAGATTTCCACCGGCGAAGTGCAGAAAACGTATCTCGCTCTGGTTTGCGGAGACGCTTCCGCTTTCAAGCAACGACACGGTTACATCGAGACCAAGCTTGAATGCCGAGACGGCTGGGTACGTATACCCGACGTCACAGGTGTGTATGAACGGGACCGGCGAGAACTGCCGACTACTCGACTGCGTGGAGAGAACTGGACCAAGGATGCGGTCAGCGAGTATGAGGTGGTCGCCAGCTCGGTACGCGTAGGCTGCACTGATGACACCCCTCATCACTTACCATGCGTTGCAGTCTAAGGCTCCTCTGTCGCTTCTTCGGCTCCACCTACATACGGGGCTCAAGCACCAGCTCCGTGTGCACCTGGCGCAGCATCTGCTCAGTACGTGCGCCCGATATCCTTGCCAGAGATTTCCCGACGGCTGACTTCGTTCATCAGCACCTATCCTCGGTGACGGTCTGTACATGGATCCAAAGTCGCGCGTATTGAGGGACATCAAGAACAAGATTCCGATCCCATGGGGTCTGTTCCTCCACTCGTCAAGATTCTCCCTGCACGTTCGTCATCTCTATGCAAGTCATTCGTGCTCGGCGTTCCTGACGAGAATGCCCGCAGAGGTACAATCCGTCCAAGTTCCGCCTGACCGTGGGCGCACCCTTGCCGTCAGTGTTCGTCGACCTGTGCGGGAAGGCGAGTATCCCACTCGGACGCGACGACATCCTCGGCGGGGTTTGGGCAGACGACAAGAAGGTCCGCGGTCCCGAGATTGCCTTGCCAGAAGAGGGAGAGACGATCGAGGATGCGGTCCAGAAACTGGGAGGGCGCTGGTTCGGAGCGTCGCCTCAACGTGAGGAGGAGCAGAGGCAATCTTACTAGGCGTCTTGCGGACTCTGTAGACGCGATCTGCATGTCCATCAGCTTGCTATCAGCGCGCGCTGTCGGATACTTGGTGGTACATTTCGATGAGATGGCTTGTGATCACGACCCGCAGCTGTCGTGAGACTATGGCCGCACCTCTCCGACCTCGGTGTACATTCCTGCTGCTGACATATACGCCGAGCAGTACTGACTTCGTGCCTTTGGTAGGCAGTCTACCTCCTATTTCGCACTAGACACTTGCTGAATCAGCACGCAGGTATTTACCGCTTAATCAGCGACCTACAGTACGTCAACAGTGCAATGGGCGAGCGTGGCGGGCTCGTCCTTTGCGATCGCGTCAAGATGGCTCTAGTCACTAGGCCCAGTATGCGTTGCGGCTCAGGCCCTATCGTGAGATCTGACTTACTCATGCATTCGCCATGGGCCTTTTATACGACCGAGTACTGGCGCAACGTACACTGATTCACGATGTCTGAGCAGAAAGCCTTCGTACTCCCCACACCCACAGGAACCCACGAGGTCCGGTCCGTTCCTCGACCGACCCCTGCTTCTGGACAGGTCCTTGTCAAGGTCCTAGCCGCCGCGCTCAACCCTGCCGACTGGAAGTCGCAGGAGTGGAAGACCTGGCCCGAGTCCTACCCCATCGTCTTCGGCTTCGATGGAGCTGGCGAGGTGGAGGACGTTGCCAGCGACGTGTCGGACTTCAGCAAGGGCGATCGAGTGTGAGTGACTGGTCCAGCAGTTGTCTGTTATGTTCCTCACTCTGACGATTGAGGGTGCCAGAATCTTCCAAGGCTGGCGCGACGAGGAAGCGCAGCTGTTCCATGGCACTTTTCAGCAGTACCTCGCGGTGCCCACCCATGTCGTCGCCAAGGTCTTTGCTCCCCTCTGCTTCACAGCAGGAGTCTTTTGTCTCATCCTCGAGTTCATATAGATAACAGACGATATCTCCTTCGAGGAGGCATCTACTCTGTTCAGCGGCATCGCCACGGTCGCGAATTCGTTGTACAGCCACAAGCCGGGGACCGAGTCTCTCAAGCTGTCTCCCCCATGGGAGGACGGCCGGGGCAAGTACGCCGGGAAGTCTATCCTTATCCTCGGTGGCGCGACGCAAGTCGGTCTATTCGGTGCGTTGTGGCTGTGGCACGCTACTCAACGCCGTTCCTATACTGACGTCACCCCGCTTGTGTTTAGCTATACAATTCGCGAAGCTCGCGGGATACAACCCCATCATCGCGACCGCTTCTACGCATAACGCATCCCTTGTGAAGCTATACGGTGCCACCCACGTCGTAGACCGCAAGCTCTCTGAGGAGCGTACTATTGCCGAAGTTCACGCTATCGCGGGAGGGCCTGTCGACCTCGTGTACGACGCTGTCTCCGAAGACAGTACACTGCGTCTTGCAGCCGCCGCCGTCCGAGAGGGCGGCCAGGCCGTCGTCGTTCTTCCTGGCCAGGAGGAGCTCTCCAAGACGCTCTTTGACCCGAAGCATGTCGAGTGGGTCATCGCGCGCGGCTTCCAGTCGTCGGAGCGGAACAAAGGCGCTCTCGCAGGGCTGTGGAAGAAGCTCCCCGAGCTCCTCAAGGAAGGAGCATTGAAGGTACGTGCATCGCCGTACACTGCGACTCGGACATGCTCACGGGAGATCATGCAGCCTACGAAGTATGAGCTGCTGGGAGGCTTAGAAGGCGTGCCTGGTGGCTTGGAGAGGTTGCGGCGCAACGAGGTCAGCGGAGTCAAGCTTGTCGTCCGCCCTCACGACACCAAGTAGTAGACGCATCTGTGTCTCAGTACCTTGGAGAACAGTGGAGACCTGTAGTAATCAGCACGATTGTCAGCCGTGACACGTCAGCGATCCCATTCCCTCTACCCCCCTACCTCGGCATCGCATACCCTCCCGTCTCGTCCCACATCGTAGTTACTCTGTAGAGTTTCGCCTACCATAGGGCCATGCCCTCGAGGGCAATAAACACGGATACAAAGAAAGAAAGAAAGACACGTCAGCGAGCCTCCTTAACACGTTTCGTGCGTGCATCGCAAATATTCGACCTTATGACTTGGCATCCGCTTACCATGTCCGGCCACGGAGCCTACCTTCAACCAACCGAACGCAACAATTGTTGACAGTGGTAGTATGAGTTCACGCAAGGACATTGATTGCTAAGTACTGACTATTTCTTCATAGGCGCTTCAACATTGAACCTGTCGGGATCGGAGCCCGCCGATCCCGCTACTGCAGCGGCTTCGGTTCGCGATGCTCACAAACGGTGCCAAGCTGAGAGATTCGGACGTAGTATCTGGCCGTATATAAGCAGGTAGGGCAGTACCAGTCATTCCGAACTCACCGCATCCTCGACAATGCCTGGACAGCACAAGGCCCTGGTCACCACTGCTCCGTTCACTCAGCCCGAACTGGAAGATGTCCCTACGCCGGAGCCTTCCTCTGGACAGCTTCTTGTGAAGGTCGTGGTCGCAGGTATAATGCCTGCTGACTGGAAGATCCCTACATGGGGAATATGGGATGACTCTTATCCTATGGTCCTCGGCTTCGACGGGGCTGGCTTCGTCGAAGACGTCGGTCCCGATGTTACCGGCTTCACCAAGGGAGACCGAGTGTGAGTCCACCCCCTTGTACATCGCCGTGGAGTCTTCTCATGTGTACTATGGATAGCATTTTCCAAGGATGGCGTGACGAGCCGGGGCACGCGGTGCGTGGGACGTTTCAGCAGTACCTCGCCGTTCCGACGTACATCGTCTTCAAGGTATGAGTCCTCTGATTGAATCGCAATTGCCTATCTTGCTGACGAACATCTCAAGCTTCCGGACAGAATTGCTTTCGAGGAAGGCGTGACGATATTCAGCCCCATGTCGACCGTGGCAAACTCGTTCTACAGCCACAAGCCTGGAACTGAGTCCCTCAAGCTGTCCCCGCCCTGGGAGGGCGGACGCGGCAAGTACGCCGGCAACTCGGCCTTCGTCAATGGTGGTGCAACTCAGGTCGGACAATTCGGTGAGTCGAGGGCACATCAACAACCGTCCAAATGTCTGACGAGTCCCTTCACTTAGCATTGCAATGGGCGAAGCTGTCTGGCTTCAGCCCCATCATCTCGACCGCGTCCCTCCACAACACCGAGCTGCTCAAGTCTCAGGGAGCGACGCATGTCATCGACCGCAAGCTTCCTCACGACGCCATCGTCGAGCAGGTCAAGGCCATCGCGGGCGGCTTTGTGGACCTCTCCTATGACACCGTCGTTGAAGACGAGACGATCACCCTCTCAGCTGCGGCGGTCAGGCCGGGCGGTCAGCTAGTCGTCATACTTCCGGGGAAGGAGCAGCTCTTACAGAAGCTGAGCGAGCCGAAGGATGTGCAGTGGATCATTGCGAGAGGCCTGCAATCGACGGAACAGAACAAGGGTGCCCTTTCGGGGCTCTTGCAGACACTCCCGGATCTTATCAACGAGGGCGTGATCAAGGTCCGTTTGAGCTGTTTCTTTCCTGCAGAATTCCTTACTGATCAGCCCCCTATGCATGTAGCCGACGCCGCATGAGGTGTTGCCGGGAGGCTTGAGGGCCGTGCCTGCGGGCCTAGAGAGATTACGCAACAACCAGGTCAGCGGCCTTCGGTTGGTCGTGCGTTATCAAGAGACGTAGTAGAGCTCCATAGCGGCTAAAATCTTGTGCTTTACTCAATATCATCCGGTACATGTCATGACTTGCAAGTTGTGACCGCCCTTGGCCTCCAGTCCTGGTATCCGTGGTCGCGCCTTCCGACTTCGATATACACGACCCTGCCCATATAGCCCATGTGTGGGAGCTCTGTGTACGAGTTCAGAAGGCGCATCGCGGAAGTTCTGCGGCCGAACCGGATACTTACTGTAGCTGAGCGCGTTAAGAGCTATCTCCTCCCGCTAGGATGTATCTATGCCTCACACTCCGATTCAAGCCCGTGAATCGGCATCCTCCCGACCTCGGCATACATGGTCCCTTTTACAAAGCAACGGAGAATCATTATTTCGTCAGTTCTGACTTCCTTTCCCGTGCTCGGAGAGGCTTCATTCATATCGCAATGGTGACGGCATCTCAAGTGGAATCGCACTGGACGGAACGAAAGGGGAGGTCACCCGTGCTACTTGTATAGTACTTAAGGAGCATGGTGGAGGAGGTCCCATACACCGGGCAACATCCACTGACCGCAATGCCCTTACAGCACAAAGCCCTTGTAACCCCTGCCCCGTACACACCGCCAGAACTTCAGGATGTCCCGACGCCTCAGCCTGCCTCCGGGCAGATCCTCGTGAAGAACCTAGTTGCGGGCATCATGCCCGCCGACTGGAAGGTTCCTGCCTGGGGAATGTGGGACGACTCCTACCCCATGGTTCTTGGTTTCGACGGCGCTGGCGTGGTCGAAGAGGTGGGCCCGGATGTTACCGGGTTTACCGAGGGAGATCGAGTGTAAGTCCTTCAGGGCCCATGCTAATGCGGAATCCGCTCAAGCGAAAGTGCCCAGGATCTTCCAGGGGTGGCGCGACGAGCCAGGGCGCGCATTTCACGGGTCGTTTCAACAGTACGTCGCCGTTCCGACGTACATTGTGTCGAAGGTACAGCTGCCTATCAATTAGGAAAAGTATGTTACTCACCCAAGACTGTCGCAAGCTTCCGGACAGGTTATCCTTTGAAGAAGGCGTGACGATCTTCAGCCCGATGTCGACAGTCGCATTTTCGCTTTACAGCCACAAGCCCGGAACGGAGTCCCTCAGGATGTCACCGCCATGGGAGGACGGCCGCGGCAAATACGCTGACAAGTCTATCTTCATATCTGGCGGTGCGACTCAGGTCGGACAATTTGGTCAGTTCGACAAGCCTGCACGTAACCACCAATGCGCTTACCCACACCTTACAGCGTTGCAGTGGGCGAGGCTATCTGGGTTCGGCCCGATCATCACCACCGCGTCGCTCCACAACACCAAGCTACTCAAGTCGCAGGGAGCGACGCATGTCCTTGACCGCAAGCTCCCTCAAGACACGATCGTCGAGCAAGTCAAGGCCCTCGCGGGCGGCCTCGTCGACCTCTCGTACGACACCGTCGTCGAAGACGATACGATCGCACTCGCCACCGCCGCAGTCAAGCCTGGGGGCCAGCTCGTCGTCAGCATCCACGGGAAGGAGGAGCTTGTGACGAAGCTTACCAAGCCTAAGGGCGTCCAGTGGATCATTGGACGGGGCTTGCAGTCGACGGAGCAGAACAAGGGTGCCCTGTCGGGGCTCTTGCGGAAGCTCCCGGGGCTGATTGAGGAGGGCGTCATCAAGGTTCGTGACAATCCGCCTCAGCTTGACTCAGTAGTAGGAGCTGATTTACTCACTGTGTCCTACCGCTTAGCCAACTCCGCATGAGGTGTTGAAAGGTGGCTTGAGGGCGGTGCCTGCAGGCTTGGAGCGATTGCGAAACAACCAAGTCAGCGGCCTCAGACTGATCGTGCACCCTCACGAGACTCAGTAGAATAATGAATTGCATTGCACCTACCAGCTTGTGATAATCATCAATTATCTCCTCTGGAGTATGTACGACGAGTGTGGCACTGATCGTGCATGTGTCGATGAGATGGAGTTCAGGCGAGTGGCCGTTTTGAATGATTTGTACGTGGTAGTGGCAGGAGAAAATGTGAGCAGAGACGACCGCTAGTAAGTATCATAAATTGTCGGAGTGTGAATCGGGTTAGAAGCATATATCGGGGCTTACTTATTCGTGGGATCTAACTAAGTATTGCGCTTTCCGCGGCTCGCGGCCTTGGTCTTTCACTATGTACTAAAACTTTCGCTCAACCGTGACCGTATGGGTTGGACATGCATGATGTTTTGCAGGTCTCAGGCTTTACTTGCGTTGCTGGCTGCGCTCGTATGTCTCCGACACTTGAGGAAGGGACTCGGATGCTCGCCGCCCTCACTGAGACGGGAACCCTCTCTTCTGGACTAGTTCACATCACCCTCAACCTTTTCATCGAGAATCAGTTCACACCGCACTGCGGCTGGTGACGCAGTCGCACACCCGATACACAGCAACCGCCTTGGAAGAGCTTTCAAGTTCCGGAAGCTGCGGGCTGGCGCTGAGCTGTCAACCAGCAGACCACATATCGGAGGTGGTCCATCTTAGGACCTCGTTGGGTCCTCCGGTTGTGCTCGGATCCTCTCGACACTAGTGCTAGTCAGCTTATTTGTGGAGCTCGCCGCTCGAATGTCCGCAGTGACCGACAGCGGCCCTGCCCGCCCATCCCTGCGCACGAGTACAGTATACCGGAGTAGTTTCATGGACCGGTATGTGTTACGTTTCGTCATCGGGATACAAGGCTCATCATTCCAAGTTCCAACATGTTAACGCTAGGCCGAAAGTAACACGGCCGCTCGCACTGGTGTACTGTCACAACCAGCGCCCCGTGCCGCCGCCGCCAGACGCACAATTTCGTCCGGAGCCTGGTGGTCGACATCGGCTTTCTTGGCATGGTATGCTACCAGTATGGTACCCTGCACCAAAGTCTCATAAAATCTCCTAGAGTATCGGCCTTTCGTCTCACTTCTCCCACTTTGCACGCAAACATGTCTCAGGCCGTCCCCATCCTCCTCACTCTGGACACTTGGGTCCAACAGCACATCACGACTGTCTACAGCGCCAAGACAGCCGATGACTTTGCTGCTGCTTTCGACGCATTCATCTCGCAAGATGTAACAATCAAGGTCAACGGGAAGCCGATGTCGCGCGAGCAGTACAAGGCGTTGATCATGGGTGAGATCAAGAATGACGACGGTGCGACAGTCGCTTTCAACGGCACCGTCACTGTGCTCGATAACACGGAGTCCTTCCGTCCTACCGAGGTAGTCTCAAGCTCGAGAGTGCAATTCTGAGACTTCTGTACTCACAGCCCCGACAGACCGGAACTGCGGGAGTCTTCTTCAAGGCAACCGTGCTCGGGAGGATCTTCACTCTTGGCCAGCGCCAGACCAGCACCGTGACTTCGTCTCTGAACGTCGTGTACGTTCCTATACCCTCCTTACTTCTCACGTGTGGGACCCGGTACTTACTGCAAACTGATTGATCAACAGCGTTACCACGGACTCGTCCGTGAAGGAGTTTGATAATCGTCGCGTCTCCTTCCTCGACGAAGTTCTCACTGATGTCGAGAACCCGATCACCTTCCCGCCACCTCCCACGCAATCAGACACCACAGCTTGAATTGCTGCTCACACATCATAGCGCACACAATCCTGTAACAGAATATTAATCTCATGTTCTCCTGTTAACATTGTTTGACTTCTTGCCAATACTTATTTGGTCAGACGGAGGTACTTTCATTGACTGGTACATCTTACCGGCAGTGCATTTGATCCGCACTCGACGGTGTCAATATGTCATATGGTATGTGGTCGCCGCCGCCCCCGTGGCGGCACCGCAGTTGTGGTTTGGCCGCCGTGACTAAGCATGTTGTGTCACAAATCATCTTCAAAGTGACGTGTCACTAAACTCCGCGGCGCAACTCAAGGTTACTACAGCCCAGCGACCTTTGACCTACCTGTAAGCAACCCTGCTTCAAAATGCGACCGTCTGAAGCTAAGTTGTTCCGTAGTGAGCCCGGTACCACACAGAACCACCTTGAGTAAGTAAGTACATCGTGGTTTCGCACGCGACATTCGAAGCTTCATGTCGGTACGTATGAAAGACAGGGCTTCGTAGAAGCGGTGACTTAAGGTTTAACCGATACGACCACTGGCAGTGCATGGGCGCAGTCAGGTCCTGACATACCCGTCAAGAACGAGCGAAGCGCATTAAGCCGCTGCGTCCTTGTCGAATGCCTGGCAGATTATCGCTTCCGAGTCGGAGGCCAACAGTTCCGAAAGGGCTGCCAGCACTAGGCCTTCACCGTGGCGTACTAACGGGCGATACTGCGCCTATCTAGCGCATTGTTGCCCGCTCCCCGTGGGACCGTCACTATGCGTCCATCACTACACTGACCTGTTACGTCTGGTATTGAACCCGCTGACGAGCTACGGTGCCCCTGGAAGACTTATACGATTTCCTCCGGTACCAGCGGAGGTCAGTTCGGAGAATGCAGCCCATATCCACCAGCGTCCCGAGCCGCAGCCTGGAGGAGAAACTTCACCAGAGGACGTCCGACGACCGGTGCTGCAGTCTCGCCGTCCGGCTACCCTGCTCAGCGGACGTCATGATACCGACCGAGACTGGTGCGCTCCGCTTTGAAAGCGCTCTCTGGCCCCGCCCGCCCCCCGGAGCCGTTTCATGGACGGATACGTGTGCAGGCCAGCGCTCTCCGGCTCATGGTCAGCACCCTTGCAATGTATCACAGCCAGGGATAGCTCACCACAACTTACGCCAGTGTACAGACTGTTCTGGACATATGACCGGGCAGCTGAAGAAATGGTCTCCGCTTGAGCGGCCTCGGACCATCGCATCGCCAGGCTCAGCTTGTCTCGGGCGACAGCGAACGCACACATATAAGAGGGTAACATTTCTCGGATCTTGGCCTCATCAGTAAACCAACAGCTCGCCTTTGCAAACCCACTCGTCCTCTCACCTCGCATTACCCACAAATCGCAGTCATGTCCGAGCCCATTATTCTCCTCCTCCCCGACTGGGTCCAGCAACACATCACCACCCTCTACAGCGCGAAGACCGCTGACGACTTCAACACGGCCTTCGACGCCTTCATCTCTCACCATGTCTCGATCAAGGTCAACGGGAAGTCCATGTCCCGGGACCAGTACAAGAAGTTGATCATGGGTGAGATCAAGAACGACGTCAGCGCGGACGTGTCCTTCAGCGGAGTCGTCTCCGTCCCTGATGTGACCAAGGACCGCCCCGCCGTCGTGGTAAGTGCAATGACAGGACGGGCTCCTAGCAATCATGTGGCTGACGTGTCTTGCAGACTGGAACGGTCGGTCTCTTCTTCAAAGCTACCGTCTTCGGAAAGCTCTTTGTGCTCGGACACCACACCTCGAGCACCGTCACCTCCTCGCTGAACGTCGTGTATGTTCCTTCGCTTGTTATTAACGTTGGATCCCATTTGACGAATCGGATGGTACATACAGCGTCTCCCACGACACTGCTGTGAAGGGGATCGACAACCGCCGTGTCACCGTTCTGGACGAGGTCCTCACGGATGTGCAGAACCCTGCCCTCCCCACTCAGCAGCCCCCAACCACCGCATAATCGCACCGGATAACAGCTTATCCATGTACAGTAGCACCTGCTTGAGTGTAATATCCCCGCTTCTTTGTGTATGTAAGTCTTCCCATGCTGTTCGAAAGTCTGCGCAGTCGTCCATGTGGCTGCCGCACAATCCATGCACGCGAATGTTGGTATGCAAGACATCATATTATCATCACGACGGGTACAAGCGTCGCAGGGAATCGATAGCCAGAAAGCTGGAGTACTGAAAACTAGAGCGGTATGGGAGCGTGGCTACAAGTACAACAACCGGGAGGACGAGGGGCTGAGAAGACAGATGGGGTGTGCAAGTACTGTACACGGCGTCAAGGGTAACGTACAGAAGCGTGAAGTGTTGGTGCGACATGCGATCATCGACCGGAAGACGTGATGAGGGGCCGTTGTAAGAGGACGTGGAATCGTGAGCGACATGACAGCGAAGTCGAAGTTGACTTGAAGGGAGATTAGTGCGAGAAAGCGGTGCGCGAGGTGAGCGGCGGGAGTGCGGGGAAGCTGATATAGCTGACGTAAAGCAAGCATGCGACTGAAGAGACGAGCAATAAGGATAGACGGGCGTGATATCTGACCGATAACTGTGGGAGTTTGAAGCGCGCCTCCGCAGAGTCCTTCAAGTTCGAGAGCTGAGAGGGGACGATGGAGCGCATCTTGGCAGGCGTGGGAGGCGCGGTGGACTCCTCGGCCGGTACAGTTCGTTCGTACACTGGAACCACGATCTCCGGCTTGTTCGAGACGTCTTGCCCACGGAAATACCCTGAGGCCCGAAGGCAGATTGACAGAAGCTGTCAATAACCGGATACACAAGTGTCAATTGGACCACTCACGAGGGCTATAGTAGTACCATACGACGGTACCCTGAGTGTACTGTTCAATGGCCTTGTTGTAGCGCGCGAGCTCGGCATCGACCTCGGGGCCGAAGCTCGGCAGCTGGGATTTGAAGCGCGCGTAGTCAGCTACTCGCTGGGCAAGCATCTCGGTGAGTACATCGACGGCGGTCTGGAGGTCGCAGTCGCGCTCAATCATGATGCAGAAGACGAGGTTCTGGAAGTCTCCGTCTGCTTGCTCTTTCTGTTGGAGATATCAGCGAAAACACGAAGCAAATGCTCTAAATGCGACGGACATTGAAAGAACAAAGGTCCTGTTGACTTTCGTGAGTACAAGCGGATCATATGTGCATGAAAGACGCACATTTGGCCAAGTCATGATGTCGATGACGGCCTTCGACATCTCCTGAAGGATCGGATGATCCCACACGTACTCGGGGATCTGTAAGTCCAGCGAGTACTCGACCATCGCTTCGCAGATGTCAGGCCGTTGCACACGCACATATAGTCAGTGTTGAACGCACCTTCGACGATCGGACCGCCGATGGTTCTCCGGCGGAGAATGATGAAGTCCTCTACCGAGGGGATCTCGTCCGTTGCCCTGTTGCGGGCCTGCTCAACTTGCGAATTCATCCAGCTCTCGACCGCACGGAAGAATCTGCACAGCACAAGCGAGGCGTCAGAAACAAGCGAGGACTGCATCTAACGCCATAGAAACAAATGCATACCTGTTGCAAGCCCCAGGGCTAGCCGTGGACCTGAACTGCCTCCATATGCTAGAGAAAAATGCAACGTTAGCAAGGTGCGAGCAGCGACGGTCTGGATCTCGAACGTACTCGTGAAGCATAGCAGCATACGGGAAGTTCGGTGCCGGGGCGTCCGGGTTCCTCAGTACTTCCATGGAGATGTCGACCCCAATTTGTACTGCATCGGGCTTAGATTGCAGAGCCCCTTCGTCGGAGAGATCGTCGAACTATAGAAGCAACACATGTACAAACAACGGCTCGCGGTCAAAGAAAAACAATGGGGGCGGAGATCGGCGGCTCGCTTACCGAAAACGCCCACAAGAAGAACGCGATGCACGTCTTCAAGTGCGCGACGTCGGCATCTGGGAAACTCATCCCAGCATACGAGTCGAAGCGATGGGAAAGGAACTTCTTCTTTTTGAGTCCATGGTACACGTTCCGCCTATGTAGACCATAATCAGCATGACATGACATCGCGGTCGGGGGAACTTCATCCTCTCACCTATCAAACCACGCGTTCGTTGCGAGTGCTGCCTCCTCCTGGTGAGGGTTGAGCTTGAACTCGAAGACGGGGGCAGTGACTGAGGTGAGGTCCTTGAGGCGGAAGTGTGAAGGGAAAGGACGAAGCTGCTCGACGCTCATGACGTTCGGCGGTGCGGGGGAAAGCAGCGAGTGAAAGGCGACCAGTGACCTGCAGCACCGCGACCCTGGACGCAGCTATTTGTACCGTTTTTCGCGACTCCCCCGTCTGCACGGCGCCTCATGCCGCCCGTGTGTTTTCGAGCGATCGGACGACACTGTAGGTCGGGGCTTACAGTCCATCCAGGGCATAGCGGCCTCGGTTCCTCTCAACTACGCCCGAAGACGACAAGAGGGCGCAGGCGCGGGTCCGGGTCCGCTAAGGACGATCTCCGGCCCACTCCCACAGACGCTAAAAGTGGCACTTCGCTGAGCGAGCCGTATCGCCCTGTAACGCCTCGCGGCGGGCAACGAAGATCTGTTGTATCGACCTGTGCCAAGCTGAATCTCAGCATGGCGATGCCATGATGCATTCGGTGGAATATACGTACATTCGCTCGCAGCGATATTTTCATATCCGGCCGCAAGGCGCGCCCAGTACGTTGGTATCTCATACTCTCTCATACTCCGCCAGCGTCCTTGATGCCGCGTTTTGATGGGAGTATACTTCCAAGTTCCCGATGGTTTGTGCCGCGGCATGCTGCGCCTGCTGGCAACGATAGATTGAACCGCGTGGCATTGAGTACGGGTCAAAGGCACCATACACGGGCTGGCAGTATCGCACCTGCAGGAGGCTGGCAGGACCTGCGAGTCGCGATTTGCCGATTTGCCATAAGTCGACTAGAGTCTCTAGAGTCTCTGAGATCATTCATCGATCCACGAAGTGACGACCATGCCAAAGTCAAGTGACCGGGACGCCGACCTACGTGCATCCTCATCAGTACAAGCACGGAACGGTGAATCCGGTACAGGCTAGGCGTGTGCGAGAGCAAGAGCCACACTCGCACCCTGGCGCTGCCTCATACCATCAGTCGTCCGGACGCACGATGTGGCCAACGATCGCATATCAGTAACAGTATTCGACCACGCACCGTGACACCAATGAAGTAGGGGGCATAGGCATAGGTGCGCACGCAACATGCTTAGCAGACAACAATAGTTGCAGAAGACCGGGGAAGCTGCGGAGAAAGTTCTTCGACAGAGTGGTCTTTAGAGATCGATAACATTGTGGGTCCACAATCAGCCTGCGGATGGAAGCTAGACGAAGAAGTATGTTGCAAGTGAACATCCCGGGATGCGGTCCGCCTTGACTTATCCTGTTCCCCCTGGGTCGTCGTGACCTCCGGTAGTCTTGGGACAGCGTGTCAGCAAACGGTATCGCCGACGTTCCTAGAAAGCGTCCACAATGAAACCTGGGAAACGAAACGGGTCTAAGGACGCGCTATGCCGGCACTCAAGATTTGGAACATCACTTGAAGGCTTCCAGCAAAGAATTGCATGCTGTACAACTTGAATGCTCGGCAGGGCCGGGAAGATGAGCTATGGTGTGATAGAGTAGTTCAGCAGAGACACAGCAATGAGCATGGGCTTCCGAAGCACTCACGTTGACGCCCGATGCACGAGCTCAGGCTCAAGGGTCCGTCTGCAAGATCAACGTTGAACAAATGCGAGCCACTTTCGCCCAGTAGGTCGCTGATGGCTGAGTTGACTGGTCAGTGAACAGATCGCGTGCATAACTCGCGCTACTGGAGAAGTCCAGCCACGAACGTTGGCGCGGAGGAACCGCCACGAGGTTGGTATCGCTCGCCGATCAAGTGCCCTTCCCTTGAGGTGGCACTAATTCGACACTAAGACAGAATCACGCCAGTGTCGTACGGGAGGGGCGCAGGCTGTACTTTGTTCGGGATGCGAAGGTGGCGGACGTACATCTATGGTCGAATGTGACGGTGTCATCTTCCGTCAGCGGAGCGCGGACATTCAATCCCTTGTACACACCTCTCTCACGACGTGAGACGGCATCACTCTGGAGTACAAACACGGTCTTAGCAGTGTCTTGGTAACGGGACCGTTCGCGCGTAAGTGATCGAATGCGTCACCTCGAGAAAGAGTAAGCGTTGACTAATAGCGTGGTATCTAGCAAATCGATGAGACTGCGGCCTTCGCCTCAACAGTGAAGTCGACATGCTTACCAAACCCTGTCGCAATAGTTGAACTCATTCTGCACGGTAGAGTCGGGCGCTGCTCGTGCACCGATCACAATTTCAGGCGACGTGGCTCGTGGCGGGCACGACTGAGCCTAGTGTGTCAGGGATCGTTTGCACGAGCGAACCGCGATGACGTCCAGGGGAGAGGCGCAGTCCGATGCCGGAAGAATCAATATACTTGGGAGGCAAAGTGAAGTCTACGCCTCGCCGCAGCGGCCTTGGAATTTCATGCTAACGAAAGACCGAAGCTAACGCGCTCCTGCTAGTGAGGCCAGTAGCGTGAACATGAAACATCAGGCAGGATATGACTCACAATCGACAAGCGGCGGATTGTATAGTCGCAGGTGGCCGACCAACTCAGATAGGAGAGCATGCTGACGCGAATGCTGTTGGTAGGGGGTTACTGCTCAGTCGACCAGCTCTCAGATGTAAACTTGTACTCACGGTGACGTAGAGAGCGTACAGTACACCCTATGGTATAGCTCGGTGTCCCCGTATACTGTCGGATTGTGGACACTGCACGACGACTACTCTGCAGCCGTTCTGAGCACGACTCTGAGCGGCCATCCATAGGCGGTGTGAGCGCATGTCTCCGACAGTGTTCTGATCCTGTGGACGCTGTGTTCAGTTGATGGAGAGCGTATCGCGGGAGTCTTAACAATATGCCGAACTCTTGTCTCATGTAGTGATGACTCATCCGCGGGCGGCAGTCTTGAGGTGAGGTGAAACAGAAGGCGGCATATATTTCCAACGACGAACAGTGCATACGAGCGTATAGAGTTTTCTATCTTGTAGAGATGTCTAGTGCACAAGTCCTCTGTAGACGAAAGTGACATAGGAATGATCAGCCATAATGCATTGATAGATTCGGT
The DNA here is from genome assembly GCA_016618145.1 of Sanghuangporus lonicericola. Taxonomy (NCBI): domain Eukaryota; kingdom Fungi; phylum Basidiomycota; class Agaricomycetes; order Hymenochaetales; family Hymenochaetaceae; genus Sanghuangporus; species Sanghuangporus lonicericola. The sequence goes on from WJSG01020430.1 coordinate 18,860, forward strand.
GGCGTACGTAGACGAAACCACATCGCAGACGCCTCAATCCGCGCTCAGACGTTCTCTCCGCGGCTCCGAGCCTCAGCCAGGCTCAACTCAATTGCGAAGCGGAGATCCTCGTCTTCTTCAGCATAGGACACAGGTGGAGCCACACGACGGGCAGAACCAAGTGGGCCCGACACCGAACGCGAAGGACTCTGCGACGGAGACGCGGCCCCGCCCACCCTAGACGGCGACGGCGCTCCAGAGGAATGCAGCGAGCGCAAGGGGGTGCTCCACGCGCTCCTGACAGACTGCGGGCTGCCAGGTGCCGAGTCCCTGACGCTGGATCCGGACGCCGACGATGGCGTGCGGCTTACGGCGGGGAACTGCTCTGGGTCATAGGTTGACGTGGAGACGATCCCAACGCTTGAGTTCGCGCTCCTACTCGGCAAGGGGCTGGCACTCGTACTGGAGCCGGCCTCCATGGGTTCGGGGTGCGCACGAGGCGAGACCTGGACCTTGTGGTTTGACGACGAGGGCGCGGCGCGCGGGAACGACTGACCGACGTGCATGCCGTTTGTGTAGCTACCCGACGGCGGAGAAGGAGATGAATGCGCCGAGAACGACGAAGTCCTCGAGGTGACGACAGACGACGGCGTAGAACCGAACGGATTGCTTGGTGTCGCCATGGGAGTCGGCACGTCGTCAAAGTCTGCAAGGAAGACGCCCTCCTCGCCAAAATCGTGCCGCGAACGCTGGGCGGCGCTCTCACGACGGGCCTGTTCCTCGTCGCGGCTGAGCATGAGCACGTACTCGACCGCCTCGACTTCGCTGAGTCCGAGGTGAGCGAGCGTAGACAGCTGGTCCTTCTCCTGCCCGAACTTGCGTCGGGTGTGTTTCTGCTCTTCCGCTAGCTCCCGCTGAGACTCGGCAATGTCGCGATACATCTCGATTTGTTCTATGTGATGCGCAATCGCTCGTCAGCATCTGCGCCATTTACACATAAAGGGAAGTCTCGATGAACGACACTTACGCTGCCATTTCGCAACGCCGTGGCTGCTCCGCCCGCCCGTGGCGCGCACTTTCCCCTTGCCATGTCCGACATTCTTGCCCACCGGGCCGGCTTTCCAAGCTAGGACCTTATTGCCGACCGAGACTACCACTGCATCACGTTCCAACAGTATCTGGCTGACTGGGTCCCATTCCCCACCAGCAAGAGGCCTCGAGGATGGCGATGCGAAGGTGCGAAGGGGTGCGAACGTAAGTGCATCCCACGCCTTGACCGTCCCTCGGTCGGAGCCCGACACTAGGACGGCGGAGTTCCATGCCAGCGCAGTCACAGCGCCATCGTGCGCGACGAAACGACGTGCGGCTGGGACTGTAGCGGTGCCGACGACAGACGATAGCGAAGGTGTCGGACGCGGGGACGGTTGGGCGTGCCAGGGGAAGATCGAGACGTTGCCGNTGTCGGACGCGGGGACGGTTGGGCGTGCCAGGGGAAGATCGAGACGTTGCCGAGCTGATCCCCAGCGATCACAAAATCGCCTTCGCCCTGCCGCGTGGCCCACACGGGGAGCATGGATCGGATCGGTGCTGCGTCTTCCTCCCCGAATAGCGTGCGGTCGAACGCGTTGGACGCAGCGTTCCACGAGAGGCGATGGAAGACGGGACTCGGATGATAAGCTGCGAGAAGGGATAAATGTTCTCCCTGAGGCACGATATGCATCTCCGTGAGTTCCTGCGTCGATCGTTCGTGGGCCGGAGTACCAGTAAGCGAGGGTGGGATAGCGGGAGGAGGGACGCGTAGTTCGTGTGGTTCTAGCGTTGCTGAATCCAAGGCTTCCGCAGAGAGTCCCGAGAAGCCAGTCCAAACGAGGATACTTCCACTTCGGAGCCCGGCGCAGATAGCACCCCGTCGAACATCCATGACGACTTTCACGCAAGGATCCGGGAGGAGCGACGCTGCATTATTCGAAGTCCACAGGCAGTTGAGAGAGGCCTTGGCCTCCCAGAGCTTGATTCGTCCATCTGCGCCTCCACTGATGAAAAGAACACACCCTTCGCCGCCAGTGACCCAAGCGACACATTCGACGGGACCTTCGTGACAATCTTCGGGGCGACACCTGACCAGCCGCGCGGCTGAAGTCCTGTTATGATCCATGGCGCGAAGCGCAGTCGTCACTGCAACTTCTCCGTTGCGGAATCCCCAAAGAACCTTAGCGGTACCACCTTCAGATGCGAGAGCGATCGACGAGACATGAGGCGAGAACTCGGCGTTCGGGTTCCCGATACCCAATCCGTTCAGGATTCCAGAGGCATCAAGGAACCCTCGAAGGACCTTGCCGGAAAGCGGGTAGGACCGCGAGACCACGCCGTACTGCAGAGAAGCGGCTAGAAGCGTGGTGTGCGGCATGAGATGCATCGCCGCAACGGCAGAGTGATGCGGGATGTGCGTGATCGTCGGGTTCCGGGAGTACTCCCATCGTCTGTCAAGGATTATTAGCATACGGCCGGGCTTCGGACGATGGGGAGATGTGCAAGCAGCCTGTGGCGTGCAGAACGCTAGAACGTGGTGTCGCAAGAATGTCCTCCCTGACGAATTGACGAGGCTCTGATAGTGTACATGCCGTCGACGACGGTCAGGATACGTCGATGTAAGGAGTTCACTGCCAGGGTGATCCGGACGTGCGCCCAACACCTGCGTCTGAGTCACCGCCGCAACGCGTGAAGCGTGGCACAAGCAAGTGCACGACAAGGTGTCTCGACGACGAGATCGTCGCGTCAGGAACGTCGGGAAAGGCGCGCGGCCGTGATGAAGTGCATTGACCCATGGACTGGAGTAGCATAGAACTGTTGCAAGGGTGTTGACCCTCTAAAGCCCCGCATCCACGAGAACTGAGCACCCCAAGGCGCAAATTCGGCTTCGTCAACCCAAGGGACGTGCGAGAAAGCTGACGGATGGAAGCATGGCGCATATAACCGACCTCGTTGCAGCAGCATGTCTGCCTACGGCGCATAGAACGATCCCAGGGAAAATTCCGCTTCTCCGACATGCAAATCGACATGACGTACCTGCTCAGCTTGTACCGCAAGATGAACTCCTTCCTCCAGGAGCTCTCCTCTCTCCTCAGCATCAGGATCTTGTCCCCAGCTTCATCGCGCAGATCGCTCTCCGGAGAAATCCCGAGGTATTGGTGAACGTACGCCCTCCGCCAGGTGTTGTCGTCGGTTACGTG